>OVAX01001646.1:5984-41287 GCA_900406405.1 Lepidium africanum | reverse complement strand
AGCTTCACGAGCCATCTCCTTAGCTCTTGCACGTGTAATCCTTCCCTCCACTTCCGGTGCTACAGCTATTGTGCTTTCCATGATCACATCAGGGCAGAACTAAGAAACCCTAGATCGACAAACAGCAACCCGAAAAACTTTACTTTCGGACCCGCCGCCAGCCCTTTCAGGAACTCCCTCCACACGACCACCGAAGGAACCGCTGGCGGCACTGTCCGCTGTATGGCCATCGAGACCTAAATGCCGGAAATCGCCTTTTGCATCGAAATATTGAGAACTTTACTTTTGCAAGTTTTTATATTTTGCATTTATTTCCTTTGTTGTAATTAATCGTGAAAAAAATGAGAAAGCTGATTTGCTAGCCAAATAGGCCTTGCCCAAAACTTTGTAATGGTAAGATTAATGAAAGAATGCATCTCTTTGACCAAAAAATTAAAAGACTTATTGTGTGATAGGTGATTGAGAAATAGAGTGTTTCATGTATATATATGAGAGAACATAACATAATGGTAATAAAGAATTATTAAAGATTATGATAAATACAAAAAGATATGTAATCATTTTCATTTTGCTAAAACTAAAATGAATAAACGAAAATGTTAAATTAAAACAAAAAAATATGTTAATCTATTTTGAATAATATGGTAGACTAAAAAAATATTAGGAAGTGAGATTTTGATTATAAATCGAATCTTGTCAATTGAATGGTTGAAAAAAAAAAAGAGTATCTTTATAAAATCTTAAAATATAGAAATTATGACATTAAAACTAAATAAAAATGATAATTTTACTTCTTTTTTTTAATCAAAATGATAATTTTATGTTTGACAATTATTTTGAAGAAATAATTTTTTTTAATAGAAAATATGTAATCATCTTCCTATCAATATAAATTTAACACTAATAAAGATTATTTTTAACCAATCAAGCTAACACTAAATACAATGTTGACACATAAGATTTTTCTTGAAAAAGTATTTTCTTAATATATAAGATATTTGTATTAATTTTAAAATCTTATTAGGATTTTCAAATCTTAACAGTATATTCCAATATAATTAAAAAATTGTTAACTAGATGGCTTTCACATACATGCAAACCTTTTAATTTAATTAATTTTATATTAAATAATTAAGTTTTAAGAATACATATAAATCACCAATGATAATATCAATCTTATGTTAATTTTGTAGAGATATCAAATAAAATAACATAAGTTTTATAAAAAATAATATATTATATAATTATTTTACTGACTTCATATTTAACAAATCATAGTACACATTATTAGGAAAAAAATATATTTGTTGAAAAACAGTTCATATTATCTTTTGGCAATGGATAACAAACACTTCATATAGATTGTATTCTCTTTTTTTTCTTGTCAACAACTAACTATTGGATCGACAACAGTCCGATTCATAGTCTAAATGCTCCTACTGGAGCTGGGCGGGAAACGAACTCCCCACCTGGTGCCTAGCTAAATCAGAAGCAAGCCAACTGGGCCACCTGTTTCTTGGCAGATTGTATTCTTTTTAAATATGTGAATTCAAACGTTTAAAAAATAACCTAAAAGCAGGTGGTCTAATTGGTTTGCCCCTGATTTAACTAGGCACAGGGTGATGAGTTCGAATCTCTCCATGCTCCATTTGGAGAACTTAACCTATGGATCAGGTTTTGTCGATCCAATAGTTACTTGTTGATAAAAAAACACAAAAAAAAAACAATTCTTATGAATTTTCCAATTTGATTTTGTTGTATGAACATATGAATTCAATGTGGAAATATAAAAAAATATTTGACTATTTTGTATATTTGTTTAAGGAAAATTTCGAAAAATATAATTACTTGAGTTGTATCATTACAAGAAATTAGGTCTGTTACATCATTTATTTTATTTATTTATATGAGTTTTTGACTGATACAAATGTATTTTGCATCATTTACGTAATTGACTCTGAAAGTGGTGACTCAAATACTTTGTGTTAGTTTAAGCAATTAATGCAACTATTTTTATCATTTGTTGTAATTGATGTTGACTTGTGTCAAATGTAAAGAATGATGTTAATATTTGTATCACTTATTATAAATGATATTAATAGTTGTATCATTTACTATAATTGATGTTAATTTTGTATCATTTTTTAAAAATGAAGTTAATATTTGTGTCGGTTATTATAAATGATGTTAATATTTGCAGCATTTACTCTAATTGATATTACATTTGTGTCTTTTTTTTTAAAAAAATATTAATATTTGTATCAATTAATATTACTGATTGCAAAAAATGTATCAACAATAATAAATGATGCTAATGTCAATAATATATGTGATAATAAAAATTACATAACTTATAAATAATCTAAATGACTTTTTAGTTTGTTGTTTTTTCTTCACTTTTAATTTATCCATTATCATGTTTTTATTTATTTATAAATGATATTGAAATATTTTTGAATTTAAATTAAACAAAAAAAAATTTCTTGAATAAATATATTTATATTATATTAAATATCATAAACAAGACACAACCAAAAATATACCATAACAAATAATACACAAAAATAATACAAAAAATACAAAAAGATACAAAAAAATAATAGAAAAAATGTAGTATAATTATTTGAAAGAAAAAAACTATCTTTTCTAATATCATGTAACATGTCGTGCTTATAAATTGATTATCTGATGAACTGTAACTCTAAAACAGGTTATAAAAGCATATCTAAAATCTAGGCATTGAGGCCTTTTTAGCGATATATAAATTATTTTCTGATTTTTTTTACTTTGTCGGGAAATTGGTTATGAATTTTGTTATTTGCATATCCACTATCTGACAAATTTACCGAATTAAAACAATCATAACTTCTAAATGGTAACATTAAATTACAAACCGTTTTCATCTATATCTAGATATGAGGGGCTTGAATGTACTCACTAAATTTTGTTTTATTCTGATTTTTTCTCACCATTCTTTTTCTCACAAGACTGTGTTTGCTATGAGAAGAAAAAAAATTGAAAGAAAAATCTGTCAAAATAGAGTTACGAGGAATAAGAAGATCTACCCACCTATATATATACACATGCATTAATCTAGGGTTTATTTTAGGGTTTTCTTTAATTATTGGGCTTATGTCAAAAGAATTATAAGCTTATCTAACTATACGTATTTGAAATATTAAAATATGAGATATCTTTAGTTAAAATACTAACACAAAATATAACACTAAAAGTTACAGAATATATTATTATATTATTAAGTTGAAATTATTTTTATTATTTAATGTTAATAAATGAAGAGTGTGGACCCGTTTGCCACAAGAAAAAGTAAAACAAAAAGTAGAATTAATATTATAAGCAAAACAATTCAAAATGTCAGTTCATTGGACTTTCTCTCTTTGGCTTTTACGTTTTTGAAACAAAAACTAATAATACTTTAAGTTTTACAGTTTTGAACAGTACCACATTATATTTGTTGGAATACTGTAGCTAAAAAGAAAATTACACTATTTTAATGTAATATTTATAGTTGGGTTGAAGATGACCTAAAGTCGATAGTAAAGTTTCAAAGTCATGACTCATTCTGTTTAGTAAGTCAAACTTAGCTAAATTTTAGTTGGTAATTTATTTATATTATTTTGACATAACATCACTAAAATACTTGTAGATTATAGCTCACAAAGTTATACTAGGAGAAAAAGAAAATTTCTATGAAAGATGAGCTGGTTAGAAATAGAATTACAAGGAACAAGATCTACCCATACATAGAGATTTATTGGTAGTGTATAATGAGAAATATAATTATATTTGACCTTTTAAATTTTCTGCAATATAATTGGTTTTTTAAAGAGCATTATGCTCTTCATTATACACTACCAATCAAGCTCATATCTATTGTCAATAATTGAATTGACAAGGCACAATCCATAAACTTAAGATTTTCTTTAATTATTGGGTTTAATTAAAATAATTATAAGCATATCTAACTGTATATATTTGAACATTAAATATAGGATATCTTTATATTACTATAAAAAAATATTTTTTTGTCAAATTAGTTATATTGAATAAAAATTATCTTAAAAATGGCAATATTTTAGTATCATTAAATATAATATATAAAATCAATCGTACTTTATAAAATTATTTTAATTTATCAAAATATCAACTATATTTTTCAAATAGCTCCATATATAATATCTAAAATTTATAAAATAAAGCTAATGTCGAACAATAAGATATAATCTTAAGTAACAAAATCCTAATTGAAAACAAATATTTGGATAAATATGAACTATTATTAGGAGAGTATATGCCACATATGTTTTTTTTTTTGCCACATATGCTAGGCAAGTATATTGGCTATAACTAAAGGTTTACCTGACTGTGTAACAAAATATTATATCTATTCCTAATCTTAACATGAAAAAACATTGTAAGTATTTTTTTTTACTAAATATAAAATAAAATAATATATATCATTTATTTTTATTTTTAAAAATTACTAATTGTTTATCAAAAATTTATTTGATTTTTTAAATATGATTCAAATAAAATTAGTGTCTATTAACTAATGTTTTCATCGATATGAATTTGCATTCTTTGACATTAGTTATTTTAACTAATATTAACCAATATATATGTATCAATTGTTCAATTAATTAGATTTTCTATTTTACAAAGATTACTTGCTAAGTGATGTAAATTATCTGGGGGAGACACTTTCATTTAGAGTATGTTTTAAACTTTATTATAAAATTTAATCTAAAGTTAGTAACAACCCTTAAAAATAGGTTAAAATAGATTTTGTTTCATNAGTAACAACCCTTAAAAATAGGTTAAAATAGATTTTGTTTCATATTTTAATACAAAAATTCAAAATTAATAAAATTTAATGGAAAAAACTTTAAGAAGTTAAAATTTAATAATAATATATCGGTTATTGATTCGGTTTTGGTACGGGTTGAATTCAATGTTCCATATACATTTATTTAGAAAACATTTTGGTTCATCTAATTTAGTTCGGTATAGACCGAGCTCTAGATCGGATATTTTATATAAAATTTCAAAATTAAAAAAATTAAAAAAGTTAAAATTTAATACAAAAAAGTATATCAGTTATTGATTCGATTTCGGTACGGGTTGGATTCAATGTTCCAGATAAATATATTTAGGAAAAATTTTGGTATTTTGTCGGATTCAATTCATCTAATTTAGTTCGGTATAAACCAAGTCATAGATCAGATATTTTATATAAAATTTCAAAATTAAAAAAGTGATAGAAAATCTCTAAAAGGCAAAAAAATTGAATCTTGATTTGATTTCGGGTCTACTTCGGATTTAATTTTTTGAATACATAGATTTAGAACCCATTTGGGTATATTGCCGGTTCGGTTTCTCTAATTTAGATCGATTTCGGTTCGGAAAAAACAACAATTTGAAAACAATATTTTAAAATATCAACACGTATTTTAAAATATCAACACGAGTCTAACAAGCTAAATAAACATGATTTAGAAAACCAATCAAATCATGCGTTATAACGCGGGTATAATCCTAATTATTAGTTTATTTAGTATTATTTATGCGACAGCTGTAAGTATATAACTATGATATATTACTATATGCTATATGTTATATTTTTTTGTAGTGTATATATATATACACTATATGGTCTATTGGGGTTATTACTCATCTTTGTATACGCTCGTAAAATTATGTTATGAGCAGTTATATATTTGGGACTTTGTACCCAATGATTGGCTTTAGAATGGAACAATTTACTTTCACTTTAAACCGTAAGACAAAAAATGGGTAAATCCATTTTTTTTTTGTCAACAATTGGATCGACAAGATACGATTTATAGCTTAGTCCAACTCTTAAAATTCCTATTTAATTTAGCAATTGCGTAGAGGGAAGGAATCGAACTCTAGATATCATAGTCATTAGCTGGATCATCCTAGATGCAATGGGTAAATCCATTTATTTGATAAAAAACAATTAGTATCTTTTACATAGTATTTAATTGATATAACTGAAAATTTTATTTTTAAAATTAAAATATATCAATTATCTTTAAATAGAATTTGTGTCTATTATTGTTTCAATTGACACAATTAGTTTAATTGATATAAACTAATTTATATGCATCACTTTTCCAATTGAAACAAACTTAACATCATTTTTTCAATTGAAGCTAAAGAAGTTGATTGGATATATCATTTGATCAATTAATGTAAGTTAGTATTTTGTATCAATTATTTTAAGTGATGTAAATCAATATTAGATTGTGTCCATCTTATTTAATTGATATAAATCAATATCTGATTGTGTCATTTTTTAATTGATTTAAAAAGAATGCAAATAGTATCATTTCTCATAAACGATGATAAATGACATATTTTGTATCATTTATGAATAAGTAATACTATTTAGTATCATTTATTTATATGATGTATTATTAATGATGATATATGTAACATTTTTTGTAGTGTATTATAACATGAAAATTTATTTTTCTTGTAAAAATTTTATATATAATAACAATAAGAAGTATAATAGCGCTGAGAACAAGTAACCTAGTAGTAGTAGTCATTTTACAAATCTTTAGACACCGAAAATAAGTATAATATCTAATATAATCAACACTACATTCAATGTTAGCGTGATCAATTACAAATTTTTCCTTATTAAATTTTAGTTATTTTGATAAAGAAAAAAATTATATATTTTTCTAAAATTAATTTTTTAGAAAGAATTTCAAAAATGCTCTTTAACATGATATTTTTCAAAATCTACTATTTTTTTTGGAAATTGGAAGAGAGAAATAGGCATGAAGGGACACTTTTTGAAAAGGGATCTATCAAAAAGTATTTCTAAAAATTTATCATTCTTTTAATATATTAATAATTACATATTAAATGATTTTGCAAAACAATTTCTGAAACATGAAATTATCATATGCTTATTTAAATATATTTTAGTTTAATATAAATATAACTACATTATTTTTCCAGAAAATAATAAATATCAATTTAACTTTGTTTTCTTATAATTAATTTAATTTTTCTTTTACATTATTTTTATAAAAATAATTATAAAATGATCAAAAATAAGAATTTTTTTGTTAGAATTAATTTAATACTATTATTTATTTAATTTTCTTGGATGAAGATAATTTTATATTTTTAAAAACATGCACAAATTTGAAATAATGTATAAAATGAGGATATTGATCAATGATTTTAAATTAGTACCAAAAATAGTTGTTGATATTGAAAAAATTAAATAAAAAAACTAATTAATTTAAGTTAAATGTAAAAATAAAATGTAACATATTATTTTATTGTTTCCCCACACAAAAGTTTATATTAACCTCTTCATTGAAAAAAATTATCTCAATTGATTTGAATGATCCGCATACTAGTGATTTTTCTGATGAAAATAAATGGAGTAGAGAAATTCTTAACGTTCAACGTAACAAAAGAAATAAAAAATAAACAAAATACTCGCTTAAGAAAGAAAAATTACAAATTTAATAAATGGTTTATGGTGAATGAGATTTTATGATGTGTTGAAAATTAATTGTGTTTTCTTTATATGAAAATATATATAATGTTCAAATAAGAATATGATTTATTAAAGATTGTGATAAGTATGAAAGATTTGTAGTTATCATTAAAATTTAAAATAGTATTAAATCGAAACAATATTTTAATTACTAATTTTTAATTATAAGAGTATATTATATTGCATTAAAAATAAAAATTTAAATCAAATAAAAAATAAATTAAATTACAAATTTATTTTACATAAATGTAAAATTGAATTTTTGTATGTATTTTATGTAATTATCTACATTATAAAAAAATATTTAAATATAAAAGTAAGCTAAAATTTAATAGCAAAGGCAAATTTGTAATTAATCACGTTTAAAGTAAATGTGGTGGTGTGAGCACGTAAGATTTTTGATAAAAACCCCTCAAATAATATATAATTATGATTATACCTGCGTTATAACGTGGAATTTGATTGTTTTGATTATTTTTCTAAATTGTTATCATTTAGTTTGTTAGAGCCGTGTTGATAATTTGGAATATTATTTTTGAAATGTTGTTTTAAAGGCCTGAAAGCCAAAACGAAATCAATCCGCATTAGAAAAATTGAACCCGACAAAATACCCAAATGGATCCTAAATTTATATACCTGAAAAATCAAACTCAAACCCGATCTGAAACCAAATCAAGAACCAAATTTTAGTTTTTTAGAATTTGTCTTTTAGTTTTGAACTTTTATATAAAATATCCGAACTCACTAATCAATTATTAAACATTTAGTTTGAAATAAAAATGTTTGCTTAATATAAATTATGTGGAGCATTCTTTAACAATTACCTTGAACATATATTACTGGATATTTTTTAAAAAAAATTTAATAATATAAAATAATATTCTGTTATACCATAAATCATATTTGAATGTGTTACATTAAAATCGGATTTAGATCACCTATATATTTTACTATATAATTTTCTTGCCAAATTTTTAAATTTTAAATATATCTGATAATCAAATGTTCCTAAACTATTAACCACACATAAATTAGTATGCATATTATTATGATATCTATTATATTCGATACCACAAAGTATGTTTTGAAATAAATTTGGTATATACCATTAGAGATTTAATACTGTACATGATAACCTTAATTTTTTGAATAGAACCTATTACTTCTTTTAACACGTCCATCTTAAAATACCAATATTTTTCTGTTGTAACGTTTTCAATCTATTTAGTGTTCTATTTTAGTTTTTCTTACTTTTATTAATTTTGATTTTTTTGATAAATTAATTTTGAATATTTGTATAAAAGTTTGTAACAAGAAAAACCTTAAGCCTATTTTTAAGAATTATTATGAATTATAGGTCAATTTTTATCCTAAAATTTATAATACAGCTAAAATAAAAGTGTCTTCCGCTTTAATATATAAGATATGAATTTTCTATAATTTAGCGTAAACTGATATATTTTAAAACTGTAATAACATTAACTATTATTCAGTTATGTATTTGAAAAATAATTTAAAAATATGTTATAATCCAAAAAATTTAAATATATATTCGATTATTTTTTTGGTATGAATATATATATATATATATATATATTCGATTATTATGTTGTCAAAAACTATCCACGTTTAGAGATAAAGCTAATCTAAGTACTAAAATAGTAAACTGTGATAGTCCTCTTGAGAAAAATAAATAAATAAATAAGCGATATTCCATAAATTTCTCAATAATACAAATCCTAAATTATCATTAACTATAGAGAGAGTATTACCCTGGATTTTAGCAACTTAGTGGCGGAGATTTCTTAACTGTAATAGCCAAAAAAATGCAACAGAAAAATAACCTAATTAATTACATAATTTCCTTACATGGCAGAAAAGTGATTACTTGTAACACTCAATAAATGCCACGTGGCTAACTGTGTCACAGAGAGCCAAATGAAGCTTATAAAAAGCCAGTCCTACACTTTCCCTATCGCTATGATTTGAGTAGTTTTTACCAGTCCGATGATAAAGTTTAGTGTTTTGGTTATGAATTCGTCAGCATTTAACGACAAGCATCATCAGGCTCATCATCTAAAGAGAGAACCAAATGAAAACAACACCGGAATCTTTTACCCGCCATCTCCGTCACAGTCACCATTGCCGACGTTAAAAGTGAATAAAGACTCTCACATTATTAAAAAACAGCCGTCTCCGTCGCCACGTCATCCGGTAATCATCTATACACACACTCCCAAAATCATTCACACTAACCCTAAAGATTTCATGGCTCTTGTTCAAAAACTCACCGGAATGTCCCGTTCCGACGAAGATTCCAGTGTTAATGCAACCACGACCAAGTATCGTGAAGGAAAATCAATAAATCCAAGCGTCTCTGATCTCAATGTCGACAAGAAACTTATCCGAAATCGCTCCGTCGGTGGAGGAGGAGGCGGCAATAATAACTACCATAGAAGCTATTCCGGCACCGGAGCCGGAGCTGGAAATGGAAAGGGAATATTCTTTAATAATGCGATGATTAGCGAAGATAGTGAAGCATCGTCGGTGATAACAACAGATCATGAGAATATGAGTGAATTTTCACAGATGAATTCGTCTATTCAGTATTCGACGGTGGCTATTCCTCCACAAACTCATCCTCTGCAGCCTCCACCACCGTCAATGTACGATGCAACGGGGATTAACTGCGGCGGTTACTTACCGACGTTTCCACTTTTACCATCAGCGACTCCAACAGATAATCTTCTCTGTGCCAATCAACCATTTGTCAATTTTGATGATCCGCATTTCTTCGCTCCTAATATGAGAAGCTCATTTTCTTCTTCTTCTTCTTCCTCTGGATTTGATGGCTTGACGGAATTTCGCGATTCCTTATTAGAAAAATAAACAAGGGGTAACGGTTGTATGCTATTCGGTTCGATCTCCTATGGAAACAAAGACACTTTGCAAGACATTTCAGAAATATTGACATGCCTTTCCCCTAGCTCCGGGCTGTAGTCGACATTGAGGCAGCGGTCACAACTACCTAGGATATAAAATAAAATAAATGAGTAATAAACTTTTTATTTATTTTTATTTTTTTTGATTGGGCATTTTATTGGTTCACAGATTCGTTTTGGTCCACCAGGCATAAACATAGAGCTTTTCATGTTCTTTTGTATTTTCATTTCTATATACTTCCACTTGATAGAGTTCTAATTAAAGGTGGAGAATTTCCGGTTTGGTTATATTTTGTTACTCTCTCGTATCAAATAAACATGGCACATCCTCACGTTTACTCCTGCCAAAAATCTGATTTCCAAATAAAGTCTTAAATCCTCTTAACAACTACGAATGGTTGATAGATTTTGGTTTTTAGTTTTTAGTTTTTGATTTTTAGATTTTGATTTTAATTTTAGTTTTTGCATTTCCGTTTTTGTTTGCAAAAACCCAATAAAAGTTGGTTTTTGGTTTCCAGAAAAATCAACGTTACATTCTCAAAAACTAGTTTTTCCTAGTTTTTAGAGAAACAAAAAATCAAAAACTTGAATGGTGATATATAATCTAAAAACTGTTTTTAGGTATTGAAAGACAGGTTTTGCAAAATCATGATTAATTAAAAAAGAATTTTTCCAAAAACAAAAATCAAAAACCAATTCAAAAACTAGTCTCAGTGAAAGCCAACATTTTATGAAAGATATATAATCTAAAGTGATATAATCAAATATGACTTTTCTTGAAGTGTTTCCACATCTGATTTTGGGGAATTAATAACTAAAACGTTATTAATAAAAAGTAATAATTGTGGAAATTGATATTCCAACAATTCATTAACTAAAACTTGTAATTCAAGTTAAGAAGCATGTGATCCAGTTGACTTGTTGATACAGATTTAGTAAGTAATGTTGACCAAAAAACAAATTGTAATTCAAGTATTTTTGTACATTATTCTGTACCACTTTGTTTGAAATAATCGATCACCAAGCCACTATTTTTAGTGCTCCAATAACAAACAAACATATTTCTGAATAATCCTAATTTTCACTACGTGTTAAAGTGCTTGCATTCCCAAATAAATAGAGTAATTTATCGATACATCTTATAGAATCCTAATATTGTCTCTAATATTCTAACTGTTTGGGAATATAAGATGTTTTACCTGATAATAAGCTTTATTGTCGGTTTAAGTTTTTTTTTCAATGTACTTTTGAATATAAAAATAGTTCATTTAATATTGTCGAACACATGTGGCCTAATAATAGTGGCCACTTTACAAATCTTCAGGCATCCGGATTCGAGTCTTCGCAGGTGCAAGGAAAAGGAAGAAAAGAGTTTAGAGTTTAGGCTTTAACTATGGATCGATTCTTGTCGATCCAACTATAGTAAGGTTGACAAAAAAAAAAAGATTATGTGATCAAAATAAGAATACTGCCAAATTTTTTTCAATATAGTATTTATGATGATCCAACTAATGATTTTAGCAATGAAGTTTGAATTTTTTCCTCTACAAACCTTATTTGTGTTTGTACGATTAATCTTATGCAATGTGGTATTAACAGAAAAAAATATTAGATAATTTAAATTTGGCGCCATATTTTATAGGGTTAATTTCAATCTAAACTTTATTCAAAATTCAGTTTCACTTACTTTATCCTGTTCCATTTAGTTTAAAATAACTTTCAAGAAACATAAATATAAAAACTCTTTGTGTGAAGATCATAACGAGTTATAGAAGTTGTTGACATAAAAAAAAAAAAAAAAATGAGTTATAGGAGTTTAGTAACCAATGAAGGCATCAAATGGGATCGACATCTCTACTTCTTAATCCTTTTCTCGACTATATGCTAATTATGCTTTAATTATCTGCTTACTGGTTCTTGTCGCAGATAAGCAAGAAAAACAAAGGAAATTTCTGCTAACTCCAAACATC
The DNA here is from genome assembly GCA_900406405.1 of Lepidium africanum. Taxonomy (NCBI): domain Eukaryota; kingdom Viridiplantae; phylum Streptophyta; class Magnoliopsida; order Brassicales; family Brassicaceae; genus Lepidium; species Lepidium africanum. Next base: position 28,805 of record OVAX01001646.1, on the reverse strand, counting down.
TCACTTATTGGAAATAAATAAAGAATTTTATGAACTTGGCTCACGAAATTAACTAACTTATATACACCAAAAACAAAAGAAAAAAAAATTGCATACATAAATTCATTTATGTATAAAGAGTATAAATATGAAGTATGTACATATATAGAGTACCTGTGTGCAACTATAGACGTTTAATCAGTTCTTCTTTTTATCGCTTTTGTCATGTTGGAGGACCACTGGAGCCGCCGGTATACTAAACCACCACTCTCTTAACCGCCTTATCAACCGTTCCGTGCTAGCTCTGCGTGGCGGCGAGTATCTTGTGAAAAGCTCAACAAACACCAACGAAAGTAAGTAGCGTCCCGGAACAAAGGCCATCATTGTCGCTGCAACCACAATCGCAATTGCAAACTTCTCACTTGCCTGAAATAACAGTTTCAAATTGCAGTTAAACACAGCTATACGAGAAGCGTTTGTGTTGAATGTAAGAAAGCAGACAGACCTGAGGGAAAAGCGACAATAATAAAGCTCGGAACTTGAGAAGAACAATGTTTGCGTCTTGAATGTTTTGTTCGAGCTCCAAGATCCCAGTCTGGACCGCCAAAAGCTGTTCCATTGTATTCATTGGAGGAGGTGCAGTTACTTTGAGCTCGATAATGCGCTTTTCTCTGCTGAAACATCTTGTGAGAGTCATGAAGATTGCAGAGAAGAGAGACACAAGGGCAAAGACATAAATAAGCCAACCCCTCCAAATTATCAAAGTGGAGAAGAGACAGAAAACAATAGACTTTATAGGATCATCCCAATAGACCACAGACAAGATCCAGTTCCTGGTTTCCATTATCGGAAGCACCAGTTCCTGCCGATATAAAGAGAAGCAATTTATTGTTATGAAATATTCCTCTCGAACAATTTGTTCTGTTTTTTTTTCTTTACCTTCATCACGGCTAAGTTGATGTCAATGCCATCCATTTTGACTCCATTAATCGTCTCTTGTGCTAGCACTACCTTCTCATAGTTCTTACGCGACTGCTTCACTGCTATCTCCAATGGATTCACGTCTCCAACCACTACTTCACCGACCACAAGACTACTCGTCTCAGTCCTTCTGCTCCTAGGACTTGATCCTCCAAACACACAACCCAGCTGTGAAACCATATCTGAAGCTGAGTGTAGTGTCCCTGGTAAATATATTACATATACATTAACATTAACTTCCCCGTAGATTTCATTGTAAAATTATATAAGGCACACGCTTTCAATCATCACACTCTTGGTCAAGATAAAGAAAAATTCAATTGATATAAGTTATTTTGATAAGATATAGTGTAACCTGTATCTTTGGATTTATTTGATCGATGGAGCTCACTTGAAGTAGACATCTTCGCAAGCGTTTCAAGAATCAGATCTCCACCGGGAAGCTGATCACAGAGATTGAACGGGAGAAGATTTTCATAACGCATTATGTTTGTCAAACTGAGTTCTTGAATAGCTTGAACACGGATAATGCCCAGGACAGCCTTTGAAAGTGCTGCGTCTCTTGCCAAACCGGTGATCCTGTACTTGTTTATGTATCTGTGAACGTATAATACTTCTCGTATAATAGTGAGCCAGTAATCACGGCGTGTGTGGCCTTTAAACTCTGGGAATTCCATTACCACAGGCTCTGATCTACAACAGATAGCCATTAAAAGCTGTTAACTGATCACTCACAGGAGATTCCACTTTGTATAAAACATTACAATCATTTAATGAAAAAAGACACGGTCTTACATAGATATAGACTTGTAAGAAACAGCCTTGTCAAAAAGTCGAGTGCCCCAAGGACCAGTTAACTCGGATTTAACTATTTGATTCAGATCTTCAGATAGGTCATATCGCTTTGGTTTATCATAAGACACGACTTTTAAGGCCTCAAAATATAGGGAATGGTCTGTCAAGATTAAGCGACCTGAATAGTATTGTGGCAAAAGTGAGTGGCTACGTACACATGCCAAGACCGTGCTATTGAAAGAATACAAACAATACCTGGCCATGTTGATATACCAACATGTTCAAGAACTGGTTGTGTAGTAACTTTCCCGTCTATTTCTAGAATCTTTTCTTTTTTTGATCGAACACCAGAAAGCAAAGATGATTCAGACTGAGTCCTCATCTTCTTTATTGCTCTATAACCATAATGGACATTTAAAAATTTCTGCAGAGTAATTCAAGCCAAAGGAGTTCAGCTTCTAGGATAGAAAGTTTACCTCTCAAGACCACATAAATACTTGTCATAAACAGAGAACTGAAGCCGACCACCCGTTGATGAAGTAAGCATTTCAAATAGATTATCACATATGATCACATCAGCTATTATAGGAACTGCTGGTGCGATCCGTGAGAAGGCTTCTAAACTCACTGTTGCATCTTCCTCTACCTGTTTCACAGGACAAACACATGATAAAGAAAAGATTCTTATACAGATTGCAGAAGAAAAGAGAAAAACGAGCCTTACGCTAAGTAAAGCCTGGCTAGCAACAGCTGGAACTTCCCAGACAACCATCATGTCAAAGGTTAAACGCCGAAACTTTTTATCAGCTAGATGACCTGTTACTCCCACAGACAGTGAAAGTGCCTTGAAACAACAGTACTCTAGAAAATTCCTTGCAAATAGAGAAGGCTGCTTTAGAGATTCAACTGCTTCTTGTTTGAAACTATCTCGCAGATCATTTGCAGAAACACCAAGTATTCTGCATCAATAGCATAGAATCAAAGCACAGCCATATAAATATAACCTCATTGCGCATCCAATGCTTGCATTAGAATATGTATTGAAGCCCAAAATTCTCTGTAAATCCCTTTCTAGTTAGAAGTATTTGCTAAGTAAACCTATTACTAGATTCACTCTTTGACAAATGATCATATCGTCTAGGGCAACACACAACACACTATTCAAACAAGACAGACCTTTATGAGCACTGTAAAGGCAGATGAATGGTACTTACTTTGAACACCTGCGTACAACCACATTGGCGACAGGAGAAAGCTCAGGTATCCAATTGGTCCCAGCGGATGGGGATCTTCCCATCTCCTCGATTTCTTCATCGAAAGAACTTTTTTTCCCGAGCAACCATTTAAAAGAAGTATCTTTAACCAAACCTTCAAGCATATCTCGGGTTTTGCTCGACATACCAGAGACTCCTTAGCTTGTCACCGACCTAGTTTATCCGATACAATCAGCAGAATCAGTAAAGAAATTAGACAAGATACCCATTATATGAGATTACAAGAATTGAGTTCAATGCAAACTTAATTTGCAATTCAGCTCAAGGTTGTTGATCGGTAGGTTTGATAAAGATCATAAAACAATTTCTAAATTTTGTTCAGATATGCGATCTTTACTGCTTCATTGATCCGAAAATTTGGAACAAATTATTAACAAAGAGACTAATCAATCACCTCAAATCTAGAGCATCGTAGAAACTGAGTAAGTCGAAAACGTTCCAAAACAGAGGTTTTGTATTATTAAGGGCATTTGATCAGATGATATCAACAAACCCACCTCAGATTAAGTTTATACAAAACTAAAGTTTTCTGTTTGGCCCACAATCCAGACGCTTCATTGTCGAATTATGGATCAATTCAGGGGTTTTAACTCTTGAATCCTCGAGGAATGCATCCAATGGGTCCCTCTCGACTATCTGATACTGCCTTGATTTGGGATTAGTCGAAAATTGACAACACGCAAAAATAAAAAAGCGATGCACGACGACGGAGGAGGAGAGAGCGACCGATGTCGGTAAAGAGCTCCGAATCGCTCCCCGCCTTCGCTATGAGACGGTCACTAACGGACACGTGGTCAAAACGTACACGTCATCAGTTTAGACGGTTCAGATTAAATCAGATAACCTTCTCATCTTTAAATAATTTGATCGTACACGTGTCTCTTAGCAAATAGTCGTCGTAATGAGAATAGTGAATTTAAGAATTAATCGTCTCTAGTTTCGCCGCCGAGCTGCACCAAAACCATGGATATTATAGATGACCGGGGACGCAAATTCTGCATCTCCTCCTCTCCCGGCGAAGCCATTGGTCCTTTCTTCTCCAACCCATCAGGTTCGCAGCTACTCTTCTCTTCTCCATCACTCTCACCACCGGTTCTGTCTCCTATCCCTCACCTTACTCCCGCGCGTTTTCTCTCTGTCCTCGGTGTCCCTCCATCGGTTTCTTCCGAAATTGAGGCCTCCTTCGATATTCCCAATCCGCACGATGATGCCGATAGGGTTCTCTCATATAATCGCCTCCAGTTTCTACCTTGGCCCGATAAAAATTCTGTCTTGGTGTTTTTCCCCACTGGGAGTAACCTCGATCAAGTTGGGTTCTTACTGCTTTATACCGGAGATTCAGGTGGTTTACGGGTCAGGGGTCCGGACGAAGGTGATGTCTTTGTGGCAACCGAGAGATTTTTTTCGCGAATTTTGAAGATATTGGTGCAACCGATTAGTAATCTAGGAGCGTATAAGTGTTCTTCTTCAGTCGAATTGGGGTACGTTATGGTTTTTTCATTGTATTTAGTTCATTGGTACTGTGTCAAGTCTAATGACAATCAAGGTGTCAAGTCTAATGATAATCAAGGGTTGCCGATTTTGAGATACCTTGGAAGTAAGAAATTTAAGAGATGTTCGATTGCGAGTGCGTCTTGGAGTTCTCACCTTCCTGGGGAGTGTTTAGTCTTGTTGGAGAACGGTGACATCTTTTTGTTTGATATGAATCAGAGAGAATGTAGATTTAGAGGTTCCAAACTGAAAGTTCCTTGGGAGAATCAAGGGAATTCAGTGAAATTGAGTTGGTTAGGATGTGAATTTGGTTGGAGAATTGGAATGCTTATCCTTGCTCGGTCTGATGCAGTTTTTGTTATCAACAGAAGCTTTGAAACTTGCAGTGTGTCTTCTTTATTGGAAGTTGAGAGTCTGAATATGGCTGAAACAGAAAAGTTTGTTGGGTTTGCAAAGGCGGGCAGTGATAATTTTCGGTTTATTCTTGCTTCTCAGAGTTATCTATTTCTATGTGATCCGAGATCAGGAGTGCCCTTGTTAAAATGGCAGCATGCTGTTGAGAAGCCTTGCTTTATGGATGTTTATAGCTTGTCTGATCTCGGGTTAAGGACAGATGAATCAACTACTTCTTGCGTAATAATTGGAAATTTTTGGAATACGCAATCTCAAATGTTCTGTTATGGACCTTCCCGTTCTGTTGCGAAAGATCTTTCTTCCATATGTGTATGGGAGCTTCCACACAATTTACTTTTACGTCTTGGGAAGTGTCTCTGCAGTAATTGTGTATTTAAAGAAGTGATGATGAAGGAGTCTCTTCCCGAGTGGATTGATTGGCAGAAAAAGATTGTTCTTGTTCTCGGTTTTGGCATTTTAAACAAGTACATTCGGCTTGGGCCATCAGATCAACCTTCTGGGTTTACTTTGATTCAGTTGACATCCTCAGGGAAGCTTGAAGCAGTAAAGTTCCATGCTTCTCAGGATCCTGTAAAATATTTAGAAGTAATAGCTCACAAAGATTCAGCTTGCAAGTCCAACGAGGTGAACTTACTGTACTTCCCTGATGACAACGAGTATAAGTTTGTGAAACGATTTAAATATCTCGAACTCAAGTATCTCTCTGCTCACACAAAAGGGCTGCTCGCCGGGTTTTTAGACTCAAAGATGAGAACACAATCATTAGGTTTGCAGAAGAGTAAATCTTTTAGCTTGAGCTGCCACGAAGAGTTATGTGAAAAGATGAAGATTTGTGGATTTGGTAGAGACAGATCTTCCTCTACCATAACCATAGTCTTTGAGAATATCAATTCACCCACCAGTGTTTTTGACATTGCAGTTAGAGATACTTGGTCAAGCTTACCTGTAGAGCTTTTGTTGCTTGCATTCTCAAACTACTCTGAGCTTGAAGATGTTGTGGTAGACAAGAAGAAACTGTCGCTCGAGTTCTTAGTTGTTCCAGAATTCCCGCAGCTACCTCCTTTTATTCTAAGGCAACCTTCTAGCCGAAGTAGCAAATGGTCTAAGAAAAAGCAACCTGGTGTTGAACTCGTTGGTTCTGTTCTTCCACTTCCAGTTCTCATCACACTCCATGAGTTCTATAATGGATGTCTTGATTCAGAACAAGAGTTCTCGCCCGAAGCAGAGTTCTCTAGCAGATGCAATCAAATCTCCAAAGTCACTCGCCAGCGAGCAAACTCAGGTAACTCAAGTGTAGAAGAGGACACAGTTACTGGTGTAGAAGAGGAAACAATTTCACTTGGCGATGACCGACACGAAGACATGTGGCTCAACAGCGATTCACAGAAAGAGGAAAAGCCGTTCATTGCTTATAGTCCGCTCAAAACAAAAGCTGATTCAGACGGACAACAGCAGGAACTCACTACATTTGTCTCCAGAGTGCGTTGTAAAAAAGATGGTGATGTTATTGGTGAAGGAAGAACAGGACTTGAACTGTTCGATGAGTTGTCTCCCGTAGAGATTTTGTTAAAAAATCGCAATGTGAATTTCGATACAACAGCTTCACTTACGTCCAAGACGCTTCTCTCTCAATGGCAACGTCGATCTTCTTCTTATCAAGAGTTTCTTTCTCAGTACCATCTTCACAGACCAATTTTGTAGATCCCAATTCTTTGGTATAATACATTTTTGACCCATCTGCCTGTCTTGTTTGATTTAAAAAACTCACATCTGATAAAAAAAAAGAATGGTATCTACATGTAGAAGTTTGGTTGTAGAATCTCATGCGTTACAAGGGCCAAAAAAAAAAGTCAAAAAAGAAACACGAGTTCGTTATAAAGTCGGTTTTAAAATGTCCCTACTCGAGAAAAAAAAAATGAAAAAAAACTAATTATTACTTATTTTTCTTCTCTTTCGGAAGTCGTAAGATGGATCCTAACCCAAACGGGGATGGACCACCCATCACCGGAGCAATCCAGAAACTCCCTCTTCCGGCGCCATTCTTTCCGGCTTCTTTTTGTTGTCTAAACTGATACGAGCTGCAGCAGAGAGAGGAAGAGGAAGAAGAAGGAGGCATATGAGATGATGAATTTCCACCTGGACGCGGAAGACCATGTCTCTGCGAACTATGCTTCTTAATGTCCCTAAGCATTGCCCTCTTCGAATTCATCACTGACCCTGTAGAATGGCTTCTCGTTAAAAGTGGAAACGAACAGATCAAACTATTCTTTATATCGCAGTTAAGGCTTGAGCTTCTCGTAAAACTCCAAAACGATTTCGATGATTTCTCTGCCTCCGAATCCAAATTCGCACTGCTACCTCTACCGCTTCCTTGAGTTGCCTTCTCGCTGTACTTTCTAGAATGTTCAGGCAATCGCAAAGGCGGAGGAAAAGAGGAGGAGGTTAAGGAAGGAACAGAGACGATCGGAGGGAGCTCGTACTTGTAGAGACGTTTTGGCATTGCAGCTGGCGTGGTTACTTGGAAAGGAAGCACCGGGAGAATCATGCCATCTGCAAAGATCTCATCGGCTGGTGAAGAATCTCCAGGATCGAAGTTTTTGGAGATGTGGAACTCAAAATCTGAGTTTGATGATTCTAAAAGAGTTGTGTCTCTTCGAACAGGGCCTGATGGTTGTTGTTGTTCCATAGGAGGTCCTTTCTCGGATTGGCCGAGATCACCAGCAAATGAAATCCGCTGGTGGTTTGACTCCTCACAGACCATGATGCTCCGTTTTGCTGGACTATTAAAAGCAGATTAGTGAAACTAACAACAAACAAAATACAAATCGTGGCGGGCAAGGATCAAAACCAAGATCCGTAAATATTGCGAAAGAAAAGCTAGATAAATCGTGAATGTGATAGGTGCAATGAGAAGATGAAGGAAATGTTTAGGGGATCATGATGTTTGATAATATTCGAGATTAAACACATAAGTCTATCGAACAGAGTTGAAACTTCAATTAAAATAATGGATGTGGTGTGCCACTACTGCAGGAAACCTTGGCAGAGAAAAAAGAAGATAATATCTAATTAGATTTTAAGAAGTTTGAATCATTTACATTACCTTAACTTTAAGCGTCTGTTTATTCTTTATTTCCTCTCTGTTTTCCACAAAGTTTATATTGGTCTTGGACCTGGAGCCGCATTCTTATCACCTTGAATTGATCATGGCTTTCAACTACGACAGATGCTTATCTGCAGAGAAGTTCTTGAACTGTGAAGCAAGAAAGCGCAACAACAAGAAGCTTGTTAGAGATTTTTGAGATCATCCTTCCATTATCTTAAAAAAAGAGTAACTAGATTGTTTGTTCTTTTCCATAAGACAGTCAACAATTGAACATCAAATCGATATCTAAAAACCTAATTGCAGCAAGTAGCAAGTGTCCCAGCTCAAGTGTGCAATGGATGGAACTGTGCTTCTAACTTGACTCACCAGAGAGAGAGAGGAATCTATTTATCAAACCTTGGAAATGCTAAAATGTTGTTGTCAAATATCTAACAACAAAATTTTGTTGCTCAACGAGTTCTTGATACAAACATGCATAAGAACCGATAAGGTTTTATTCAAACAACAGTAATCAGATATGAACTGCTAACAGTAAGCGACAAGAATACTAGATAAGGAACAAATATGAATGAAAGTTGCAGAGAGCTGCATTATTGTTAATAAAAGAAGACAACAGCTGGAGATTCCAGTGCCATGGAGATTACAATTAGCATTGGTAACGGAAAAAAAAGCCCAGTTGTCTCTTTTACAACAAACGAAGAATATTAGAAACCAAATTTATGGCTTCATTCACTAAAACTGGGCACATTGCTACAATGTTTCTTCCTTTTTACAACGAAAATGAAAATATTTAAAAGTAGAAAAACAAAGTTGATACATATAGAAGAAGCTGACCCCAGATTGAAGAAACTTGTTCATGTTTCTACAGCCTCAGGGACGTCGTAAGAGTCTGCTGTTACTTCTTCTGCTAGCCACAATCCGGGGAAAAGTGTCTGCAAAATTCAAATCAAATTAAGCAATTTGTGTTGTTTGAGAGAGAAAGAGAGAAATTGAGAGAAAGGGGAAGCTTACATTCATTTGCTTTTGAACCACTCTTGGTCTCTTCTTTGGTCTTCTCGGAGGTCTTTTACCAATTAGGGCTGAGAAATCTTCTTCGATTTCTTCTCTTAACAAAGTAACGGAGAATTTCACTTTCTCATTCTTGTTTTGCGAGTCTCCATCACCATCACCACCTTCGCTACCCCTCTTCACGCCAATTTCATGTCTCCGTAGAGAAGACGACGACTCGATGATCCTCGCCGATTCATCTCCTGGTTCATTACACGCTGCTCTTCTCGTCCTCAGATTCCACGGCCGAGCTACAACGACATCGCCGTTGTTCCTTCCTTCTTCTCCTCCACCATTTCCCAGAACAGAGAGCTGCTTAGGTTTCCCATCGTACAAAAGATCGAGCCTGAGCTTCCCGTCTCCAGAACCGAGCTCTCCTAGAACTCCTCCGTTGTGAGATCTATGAGCAGCGCGATCGGGAGAAGGAGATGAAGAAGAAGAAGGAAATGAAGGAGATCGGTGGTGAGGAAGCTTGACGCACTTAAGGAATCTTTGCTGACCCCATCGAAGATAAGGTAAGGTGAAGTTATGGAGGCGTTTGGATTTCTCCGGCGGAGGAGGAGGAGGAGGAGGAAGCTCCATTGATGAAGAAAGTGTGATTGATTTGGTTTCTCTTCGCCGTAGGAAGATTCTTTTCTTTTGTTTCCTTTTTTTTTACAATTCTGGTGAGCTTCTCTTCCTTTGGAGCAAGTTCAAAGTTATTTATTTGCATTTTGGTTGTGAATTTAATTTATATATTTATTCTCAAAAAAAATATTTTATTTCTATTCGGTAAGAAAAAGTTAGGGACGCGATTGTAACGTTGTACTCGTTTTTGTTTTCCCGAACGGTTTAAAATCAGCTTCACAACTTGTTATTAAATACGCTTACTAGCCCTGCGAATTCGGGTTTTATCAAACCAACATCAAGTTATGGATGCACTAAAAGTTTAGGATGAACATCCAAGTGGGTCTGAATGGTATCGTGATACAAGTGTCTCTGCTCATATCACTAACTCACAACAACTTCTTCACACATCTCAGCCTTATGAAGAGTCGAATTCAGTGAATGTTGGTAATGGTGATTACTTACCCATAACTCATGTTGGTTTGCTAACTATGCAAGGTCCTCTACCTCTTGAGGATTTTCTCGTTTGTCCACTGATTACTAAGAATCTTCTCTCTGTTTCAAATTTGACATATGACTATCCTTTTTCTTTCAAATTTGACAATGATGGTATTCATGTAAATGACACAAGAACAAAACAAATACTAACCTTGGGAAGCAAGCGTTTTGGGATCTATATGCTCGAGAATCCTTAGTTTCTGGCTTATTACTCAACAAGCATCAAGTGAGGAAACCTAGCATAGAAGACTTGGACACCCACATCAAGATATTCTAGCTAAGTTAAGTAAGAATAGAGAAATAGTTGCAAATAAGGCATATTTAGGTTGTGCGAAGGCTGTCAGTTGGGAAAAACATGCAAAGTATCTTTTGTTTCATTTGATTTTCAATATGCAAAACCTTTTGAACGCATACACTGTGACTTATGGGATTTCCACTCAAGGATTTTGATATTATTTCATATTTATTGACAATTTCTCCAGATTCACCTGGTTTTATCCATTGCGTTAAAATCAGACTTCTACTCAATTTTTGTGTTGTTTCAGACTATGGTGGAAAATTTGTTATCTCACAAAATATGTTCCTTTCAATGTGATGAAGGAGGTGAGTTTACCAGTCAAAATTTTGTTAATCATTTATCAAAATGTGGTATCAAACAACTCATTTTCTGCCCTTACATCCAACAACAAAATGGCTTAGCAGAGAGAAAGCATCGACATATCATTGAATTGGGTTTCACTATGCTTTTTTAGAGTAAAGTTCCTTTCTAAACGTGGGTTGAAGCTTTCTTTACAGCAACATCCTTGAGCAAATTATTACCCTCTTCAAAGACTGCAGAAAAATTGAGTCCCTATGAGGTGTTGTTTGCAAGAAAACTAACTTACATGTCTCTGAGAGTGTTCGGTTGTTCTTGTATTCCTTACTTACGACCTTATTCCACCAACGAGTTTGATCCAAAGACGCTTCATTGTGTGATCTTGGGTTACAATGAGAATTTCAAAGGCTATAGGTGTTACCATCCACCTACCAAGCATGTTTACATCTGCATACATGTCTTGTTTAATGAAAATGTATTCCTTTGTGCTTCAGTATATACTCAGTTTTTACCAGCAATCAAAACACCTCTCATGTCTTCTTGGTCTCCAAGTTTCATACAAAGCACACTTTACCTCAGCAGACCTCGACATCTTCATCTTCTACATCGGATGAATAACTGCTCTTTCTATAACAGTATATGCAGTCCCAACACTTGCAGTCTTAGCACCTGCAATACCTGCAGTCCTAGCTGTTGCATCACCTGCAGTTCCTGTCTCGTCTAGCTGCTCTGATCAGCCGGTTCAGTCTGAAACAAATAACTCCACTCATGGAGAAGAATCTCTGTTTACTGAAGCAGATTTTCCTCCTCTTCAACCTGCTCAATTAACTAACAGTCATTCTATAGTAACACGAGCAAAAGCTGGAGTTATCAAACCAAATCCCATGTATGCTCTTCATACAGTACAATCCAGTTATCTTGAGCCTAAATCAATCATTGGTGCTTTGAAAGATCCTGGTTGGAACAACGCAATGGGAACAAAAGTTAGTTCTTTTCATGAGACCAATACTTTTGATCTTGTTCATCATGTTCTTCTCAAAATGTACTCGGATGCAAATGGGTGTTTAGAACCAAGCTTAATGTCGATTGTTCACTTGATAAACTCAAAGCTCGGTTTGTTGCCAAGGGATATTTACAAGAATAAGGTGTGGATTGGGGTGTAGACAGTATATTGATGACTCTCACAAAAATAGAGTTTCAAAAGCATTAGGTCAAAAGAGGATAAACACAAAGTAGAGACTGAGTCTCAAATAGAGTTTTCACTCATGACAAAGACAACTTCTTTATGCTCGACAACATCATGTGAGCAGATATTTGCAAAGGATAATGGTCTGTTTTTACAAAACCTTTTTGATCCTCTGATGATTAGATAGACTATGACAGTATATTGAAGACTCCCACAGAAACATAGTCTTTCAAAGCATTAAATTAAAAGAGGATAAGCACAAAGCAGAGACAGAGTCTCAAATAGAGTTTTCACTCATGACAAAGACATCTTCTTTATGCTCGACAACATCACGTGAGCAGATATTTGCAAAGGACAATAGTTTGTTTTTACAAAACCATTTTAATCCTCTAATGATTACATAGACTAGGACATGTGTCAATATATAAGGTGTTGTATTTAGCTTATAAATATGTAAGTGATGTTCACTCCAATTATTAATGGAATGTGCATTTCTTCTTGAATCTTTATCTCTCTCAAAGTTTCTTTTTGCTTTCAACTCGGACGGTCTTTATGACGAGCAACTATAGACGAGCCTGAGTGTTCTGCATTATTACGGCCACGGGCAATGCAATCATGGGGATTGGGTTATCCACGCGACAATTTGAAAGGATAACCAAATTATCAATTACTGTCTGCAGGGAAAGTCTGCGAACCTCCTATTACAACACATCCTTGACCCACTTCGTCGTTGGAGGAGGCTTGTCAATTTCAGTATGCACCAGAGCACAAAACAAATGTGCTGATGTTGTAACCAAAACTATAGCGGCGTCTTTACCAGAGTCCCGGTATTTGTATGATCAATGGCCAAACTTTTTACATACCGTTGTACGAACTGATCATTTTCAGGCTTCATAAAGATTAATGATTGAAGTAAAAAAAAAAAAAAGAAGAATAAAAGAAAAGTTTTACAATAAACAAACAATGTAACTATTTACACTCTTCATAGTAAAAGTCTCAACTTACGGAAAAAACAAATAGCAGCGGATATGTAGACGAACAAGAAGGGAATGATAGAAACAAAGGAGTTTTGGCTTTGGGCAAAGCCAAAATGTATAATGGTAACCTAAAATAAGACTCTTCAAAATCTTAATATTGCTGAGACTATACAAATAAAGTTCTATCAACGGACTTTTTGTTGAAAACCTTCTTCACATTGCTGTGCGAAGTAGAAAATAAAACCCGAGAAAAAAGTGATTGAAACCTCTCAAGAGTGTTTTCAGGAGGAGGTTGAGCAGTCTGGGGGGGTACTTTCGGACTTGATCACACGAGTATTGTAAGACCCACAGCTTCCACATTTATGGTACAGCCAATGGAACCGTGTTGTTCCTTTGCGTTCACAGTCATTACATAGAATGTCCTGAAAACATTTGTGACATGTGATGACGACATTAAAATTAATTGTCAAGAAAACAGAAATTTTAGTGTTATCTCACCTGACAGCGATTTTTGTATTCTTCTGGAAGTTCTTCTGCAGCTAACAGTGCATCAAGCATACCGAAATAAACCTGTGGAGTTTGCGAAAGAAATGTAGGAGAAAAAATTAAGTGAATGAACTTTGCAATGATGTGATTTGTAGATTACACTCTTGAAAGGCAGGGATCATCTTACCGCCATGTCTCCTAATGATTTTCCACAGATTGGACATGTATAGTGGCTGCAAGTGTAAGCCTGAAAGACCAGAGTACCAGCGAGTGTTTGGATTTAAGACAATAAAAGTGAACTTAAGTTTGATTTACAGAGAGAAAAGAGAGATTTGCAAACCTGGAAGCAAGCTGAGTGCATGTAGTGACCACATGGTAAGGCTCTAACCGCTTCACTCGATGTGAAAAGAAACTCGCAGCAGATGGGGCAATTTGTCTCGAGGCTCTTCTCCAGGCACTTGTGGTTTACTAATTTCATCCCCAGACAACAGTTACATGTCATGCAATGAAAAAAATCGATTCCCAGTCCCTCTCCTACCCGGCACAGGTTGCAGAATGGACAGTGGTAAACCGCTCTGCAAGTAGATAATAGTTTCTCAAGGTTAGAATAGCTTGACGGTGGTAAATTGATTCGTTTCTGCATCAAACTGTTGGTTTTTGCTTACCTCTCATCATCGAAAAGTTTGCAAATACTGCAATAGTGCTTTGCCATCGGAAATCCATCGCATGAAGGTGTCGTGCAGATAGGACCAACAGGTTGCACCTTCAGGCACCGCATGCAGAGCATTTCGGTCACCAATTTTCTGAAATGTGTTCCAAATATAAAACCATATCATTTAAGAAAAAAGACAATAAAAAAGGGTTTAAAAAGTAAGGGCATTGGCATAAAATATTACCTATCCATTGAGTGGTCGCTTACTTTGTCATGGCAGAACCTACAAGTGAACAACTGATCACAACAAGCAGCCCGAAGCTTGCAATTACGCTTGTAATGCTCGCATCCATATATCTGCTTCTCAGGATCTCGGAAAGACGGAAAACATCCAAGTGCAACATCACCATTTACTTCAGTTTCTGTTTCCTTAGGTAACTTTTGCTGAGCCGCTATCCATCGACTGATAAAAGCACCAACAGCCCATATTTAATATGAATGTTATTCCAGATCAAAAAGGATCCAGGTACTACGTAAATGTAAGTGAGATTATAGGTTCAGTATTGTTCAAAAGGTTTGTTCAATTAAGAAAACAAGGACACACACACAAATAATTATGTACATATATATATATATATATTACCGTAGATTAACTAAATGGATCATTTCGGGTTTGGGAAACCTAAAAAGACAGGAGTACCCTTGACCACTACTCCGCCTTAAAAATACAAGTGATACAGGAAAGTGCATTTTCTATTTGGGGTTCTAAGTTTTAAGTCAGGTGCGAATGAAAATTTTAATTAACGGATCCGAGTAGGGCAATAGTGAAAGAAATCTGACCTGGTCCTCCAATTTTGTACGAGATAATCTTTTCTCCTTGGATCAAGTGTTGAGTCCTGATAAACCTTCCTGATTTCAGCCTCTAGCTCGTTCTGATTCATGCGGAAAATATCTTTCCACCCCGGCTTAAATAGTTCACCAGTTTGGTCTACAATTTCTTGATGATCATTATCTATATGGAATATAAACTTGATATCAGCAAAACAAACTTAGCACAGAGAAACTACAGTAGCCAGCCAAAGTTTGAGTTATGAAATCCAAAGCAGAAACATCTAAGGCTCACATTTAACCAGCTACATATTTATTTGGTGAAAAACAATTAGGCAACGATGCTTTTACCTTTCTGTGGACTAGGTTTGGATGTTTCTGGTGAGGATGAGTCAGGAGATCCTTTCCAGCATTCATTGAGCCATTCATCGAACATTGTGTTTTTGGTTGCCTGCTTCCAAGTATCCATCATTCTGTTTTGCTCATCTTCAGACAGAGCAGACGTCACCCATGGTAACATAGACTGGAGAACTTCAGCACCTGTTGTTCCAATTATACGACCCACAATCTTGTCTTGCTCTTGAATGGAGAAGTGTTTGTCAAATAGAGGCCAGAGCTCCAGTTCCTCCAAGAAAATATGCTGATCCAATGTAATTTTAATGGATTTGCACATCCCTTGTAGCTTCGTAGCTAGTTCGTTGTACTTCTTCTTGCAGTCACTGTTATCAATATCAGTCTGGACAGTGTCAGTTTGAGCCATGTCCCCCACCAAAGAATCACTCTGTAACTTCTCATGGAGAACTGACAGTTCAGTAAGAACACTATAAATATCTCCAAACAACTTCTCCTCGTGTTTATGGTCGAGCGTGTAAGAATGGCTAACATTATGAAGTGTCTCCTTTGATTCAAGAGCTGGAAATAGAATATCATCTTCTGCATTACTATGAGCCTTGTAAAACCCCCAGAGTAGGTGAAACCGACCAATGAATTGACGAATAAATGTTCCATCGCAATCAATGAGCTTTCCAGATTCAACATCAAGAAACTCCAAATCTTTGCTGATGGCCTTGTGAAACTTGAATATTGTAGCAACTGGCCGCTCAGCATGTCCAGTACCAAAACTGTTGCTATCCATTTCCCAAACAAATAGGCTGGAATTAAGAGCAGGCGCAGCAGAGTTCAGCGAAGAAGATCTCATAGCTTTAGCTGCTGGAAGTGAACCAAGTCCTAGACAATTACTGTTGACTCCGAGATCCGGAACACAGCATGATCTACCATTTCCAGATGGTTTGCACCCATTTGTAACTTCTGACGGGTTAGGGGTGGCCTTGTTTTCAGAAGATAATACAGCAGGTCGCTTAGCTGGCCTTTTATCGTGATGCTGGCAACACGATTCTCTACTCCTATCCACACATGGCACAATCACACAATTATTACATGAAACTTCTTCAATGTTGCTTAGCGTTTTAGCAGGGCATAAACCACCCCCGTTTGGAGACAAGCATTCCCCAGCTTTGCGTCCTTTGCATGCCCAACCAGAGAAAAGTGTAACGAGAGCAATATCCGTTTTAGGTGCTGAGCCCACAAGTAAACCATGTCATCGTGCAAGATTGTGAGTAGCTAATAAATATGAAAATTAGGTTAAGTTTCATAAGAAATGCAACACAGTAGATTATACCTCCAGCGTGCAAGTTCTTCAAAAAATTCTTAGCTTCATCTTCTGTTAATGATGCTGCCAACCATGGCAAAACTCGTTCAATTAATCTCAAGGGCATTATACATAGGCTTTGGTAAAGGAGTTCTTGTTGTCTTTTTACGCTGAAGTTCTTTCGTGCAAGGGGTAGCACCTGCAAACAGTATGAAGTTAGATGATATCCTAATTGGCATCTTGGGTCTTCATAGCATATGGTATCAACTGATCTCATGCCGAAATTTAATACTTTCAGCTGTTTACATATCAAGTGTCACAGCACTTAAAGTAATAGTTCACCTGAATTTCCTCGTTGTGAAAGTGCCTTTGTATAGTTTCCATTATTTGATCAGCATGTGAGCACAGCTTGGTGTAAAATTCAACCGCGGAGGTAGAAGAGGCTCCAGCGCTCTTGATATGTTCAATCAAACATCGAAACTCATTAAACTGATTTTCTTCTTCATCGTGCTCCTCAGAAAATGAAAACTCCCCATCTACTGCTGGAAAAATAATCTTGTCCTCTGCAAGACTGCACCGACGAAAGAGTATATTATCTCATAGATAGACCCATGCCAAAATTTGACAAAACTCCATTTAGAATGATATCAATATCATACAGATACGAGCTTAAGCATGAGAAGAAAAAAGATAACATCCCAAAACTTCACTGAATACATCATCAGCTAGAAAATGGCTGGTTCAGTGGCCATCAACATTATTTTTTAATAAAGATCTAGTTAATAACCCCAAACAACCGCAATATTGAACAGTCTCGTAGAAAATATCCAATACCTAGTTGAAAATATTCAGTTTATCGTAAATAAAAGAATGTAACAAGTACCTGTGGAAGATGCACACTTCAGCAATATATTGTAAGCGTTCATCAAATGCAGACAAATCTGAAAAATCTCCAGACAGCTGAATTTTCCTAGCTTCATCAGCTATTTCTTTCATCTCCTTGTTGATTGACTTGTGCCAAAGCTTTATCTCATCAATCGGGTGCATCTGAGCATTAAAAGAGTCATACTTTGCAAGCTCTGGGTACTTTCTCTTCCCGACCTTGGACCCCTCACATGCGCACTGTGCTCTACTTGTTTTGCAAGGAAGCATACTGCTAGAAGAATCTAGACAGCACTGAAATGGAGAATCTTCGATACAACACGCAGCCGCAGTACCGCTTTTCCCTCCCAACCAGGTGAATATAACCTTCAAGAAGAAATTAAATCAATTAAAGCCAAAATCTTTCAACTTTTAGAATTAAATCTTAATAAAATTACCTGCTGAAGGAGCTTCTCGCCTGGCACTATTTTGCTTAAGCACGTCTGCATTTCCTTGCTTTCATCTTTTGAAATGGAAGAAGAAATCCATGGAAGGAACACAGCAAGCATATTCACTGGAATACTGCAGAGAAACCGCCAGACTATGTAGGCTTGCTCCTCATACTTGAATTTCTCAATAAGTAAGGGGAACACCTGTCAGAAATCCAAGAAAAACAGTGATTAATAAAGGCCTATTCGTAATCCTAAATATTGGATCTGTGTTTATGAAAATTAACAGAGAAACTAAATCTGTGCTTGAGGAAAACAAGAACATCAAATAAAACAATACCTGTTTCTGTTCTTTCGCCAAGTGCTGGCTAACAGAAGTCTGAAGTGCTCCTGTACTACTGGCCAACTCCCTTCGGTAACCCTCATCAGTTTCCGTAGCCGAATTCAGTAGCTCAAACAGATGATCAAAAAGAGTGCTTTCACCTTTGTGTTCAAGAGAATATGTCTGCGCTACGTTCTTCACACGTATGTCAAGAGCTGAAAAAATAACCTAAATCCACAGATTTCCAACCGTCATCAGTTTCTCCTCATATAACACACATATGTGGCGATAGATTGCATACCTCCAAAGCACTCACAAAATCAATAAGATGATCAGCAAGAAACAAACATATTTCGAAGTTACAAGGGTCGGGTCCTCTTAAATTTGCAGCCATATGCATAGTTTTCAAGCATCAACCGAAACAAAACTTAAAATTGTATCGTATTCATATTATATGTGGCAATTAATGTGAAATGTCTTGAACCAAGAGTTCAAAATGGAAGTAGGTTTCCAAATTGTGATTTCGTAGTTTCCAGAAAATGAAGAGAAGATTAAACGAAAGACGACCAGGTTTTCGCATTACCTCATCTTCGGCATTGCAGTGATGCTTATAGATCGATCTCAAGAACCGGTACCGTTCGCGAAGCATCCGGAGATCAACATGTTCACCAGTAGCAAACTTCAGAGCTAATCTATGAAGAGCTTCGAGCTCACTGCAGACTGCCTTATGAAAGAACAAAAAAATCAGGATCGGGGAAATCTCTTCCGCGTCGTCCGAGAACGAATTCGCCACAGAAGACGGACGAGAAGAAGAAGAAGGCACAGAACTCGTGGTCGAAGAAGACACCACTGCTCTGCCCCCTCTCGCCGCCTCAAAATCTGGCAACGGCGTCGCCATTCTCCTCAAAGCTTATCTCCGTCTTCGTTCGTCAACAATCAAAATTGAAATAACAGCCAGTCGTCTTCCTCGCGCTTCGTCCAGGAGCTTCAATTTTCAAATCTGAGCTGGTTTCACCATAGAATTATCTGGTGTGTTGTGTGGTGTTGTTCAACGGAGATGATGAGAACGAAAAAGAAAGAAAGGTCGAGGCCTTGTCTGATATCGATTTTGATTTTGCTTTTGCTTTCTTTTCTTTTTTTTTTCCTTTTTCGTTTATTATCGTTTATCTGGAAAATAGTTTTAAAAACTGTTTTGTTTTTTATATCATACGACCATCTACTATTGTATCTTTATACAAAAATACAATATAAATAATAATTGAACAAAGTGCTTGGGGATTGGGTGGGTTTTTTTTTTGTTTTTTTTCCTTTTTTCTTTTTTCGTTTAATTATGGAACATATTCTTTTATACTGTTTTTATTATTGTTATTATACCATATTCTAAATTATTTTATAGAAAGATAAAAATTAGATTAGAGATACTGAATAAAGAAAGTGTGTATATGGGAATTGGGTAGGTGTTTTCTAAACAAGGTTTTGTAGCACGTGGCCATTGAGATCGCCACGTCGGATGCTGATGCAACCAACCCAGGTTGGCACGTGACCCATTGCATCTCGACACGTGCCTAGCGTACCTACGAAACGTATTGGTCCGCGAGACAAGGACGGAGAGTGAAAAGGACTTCATGAGATTAGGGGCAAATGTGGTATTTTTTTGTGCTTGCTTATGTGGAATTCATTACTCTTTGTTTATAAACTTTCTACTTCTTTTTAATTGGATAATCATTAATCCACAATGTATTACTTTCCTTAAAATGTTTTATTTATATGTTTGAGGTTATGGCTTTTGAGCTAGCACTTTCAAAAGAAAAGATGAAAATGGCTTTGATGTTGTTATAAAATTATTAATAAAGACAGATTCGTAATTTTTTGTTTAGAAATCTGAGGAATGACAGTGATGCATGCCGTTTGTAATCCAAAGGAGCCAAATAGCTAATTAGCTTCATCAACCATTGATTAAATTATTGGCTGATGCTTTATGATGTGATTAATAAATGCAATTTATAACTTGTTTAATAATAGAGTTCCATGTGGTGGAAGATTTAGAAGTAGATTGATTAAGTGAATAAATGGTGTGCGATAGTAATGGTTTGTGTAAAAGTAAAAGACATAACAGGGGACGTGTGGGAAGTGTGGCGACAATTGGGTAGCAACAAGTTCCACTCGCGCTTTCTTCTCCACAACACACACATTCCATCTTCTTTTTTTCTTCGACCAAATTAATAAAAATATTATTATTATTATGGGACCATTAAATAAATTAAATTGGGATTCATTATTCTTTTCCCCGAGTTCACAACAACCTAATTATTTTATGACAATACTTGTACAACTTTATAATTTAAGAACAAAAATAATCGAGACTAGTCAACTTATGTAAGCATTTCAACATTGTTCGGTGTAATTTTCTACGACAACCTTTACCTACTTTTTATTATTCAATAGTATTTCTATATTTTAATTATATTAATATTTCGTTATTTTAGACTTCACTTAAAGTCTCGTTTGTTTTATTATTTATCTTTATTTTAATTTTATTAACTTAAAAGTATAGCAGACTGCTGCTATACTTTTAAAATAAAGTAGACTTTGGATGCAGTCTACAAATAAAGTCTGCAGGTGATGTGTAGATTTCGCTACGAAAGTTAAATTTAGTTAATTGCTAAACTAACATCACTTTTTAATGTAGATTTTAAATGAAGTCTACTTTTTCTTAGTAGACTTCAAATGATGTCTACTTTTCTTGGGGAGCGTTATAGACTTCCGGTGAAGTTTGCAACGAAATCTAATCAATTGCAAACTAACCTGTTTAGTTTGTAGATTGCATTTGAAGTCTGCACCTATAAAGTCAATGTTTAGTCAAATACAAAATTAACCTAAAAGTAGACTTCATTTGAAGTCTACATCGGTGTAGACTTCAGATGAAGTTTGCAACATTACTTTTTGAAAAATTGCATCTAAGGCATGTTAAAAAATTTTGGTCAATTTTTTAATAATTTTCCTATGTAGATTTGATATTGTTTTGCTTCTGTGCAAGTTTAACATGTTTATATATTATAGTTAATGTTGTATGATTTTTTAAAATAATTTAGGTAATTAGCTTATTTAAAGTAGACTTCAGGTGAAGTCTACAACGTTAATTTTTGAAAAATTTCCTCTAAGGCATGTTTAAAATTTTTGGTTAATTTTTTTTGTAATTTTCTTATGTAGATTTGATATTGTTTTTGCTTATGTGCAAGTTTAACATGTTTATGTATTATAATTAAGGCTGTATGAATTTTTAAAATAATTTAGGTAATTATCATATTAAAAGTAGCCTTCATTTGAAGTCTGCACAGGTGTAGACTTCATTTGAAGTCTGCACAGATGTAGACATCATTTAAAGTCTACAATATTGGCTTGTTTAAAATTTTTGGCATCTATGGCATCTATGGCTTGTCTTATAAATCTAAAATATCATGAGAGAGCTCAAAAATCTGAGCATTTGAAATCGAAGATTGTTCAATTTTGATAGATGTACTACAAAAAATATAATCATAAATATCATAATTCATTTATAAATAATTTAATATTTTTTGAGAAAATTACACAAAAGTTATACATCGCTATTTCGACCAAAGTTAAACAAAAATACATCCAAAATCATATTCATTTAATTTATGTTAGGAGAATCATAAATTAATAATGTAAATGAACTAAAAAGTAAGTAGAAAAGAAAAATTACACGAATCAAAGAAAGTGTGGAAGAAATCAAAGGAATATACAATGTCCAACTTTTATCTAGTCAAGATAAATCTTAAAAAAACCAAGCCTGCAAACAAAAAATGAAGTCTGCAAGAAAGGATAATCGAAGTCTGCAAACAAAAAACAAAGTCTGCAAAGACAATTACGGAGTGCAAAAAAGACAAAAAAGTCTACGAAAAGGAAAACGAAGTCTGCAAACACAATTATAATGCAAAAACAATTACAAAGTCTGCAAAAACAATTATGAAGTCTGCAAATATAAAATGAAGTATGTGAAAAGGAAAACGAAGTCTGCAAATACAATTACAGAGTCTGCAAAAAAACAAAAAATGAAGTTTGCAAGAAAGGATAATCGAAGTCTGCAAACAAAAAATGAAGTCTGCAAAGACAATTACAGAGTGCAAAAAAAAAAATGAAGTCTACACAAAGGAAAACAAAGTATGCAAAAACAATTATGAAGTCTGCAAAAACAATTACGAAGTCTGCAAATACAAAATGAAGTATGTGAAAAGGAAAACGAAGTCTACAAATACAATTACGGAGTCTGTAAAAAAAGAAAAATGAAGTCTACAAAAAGAAAAACAGAGTCTGCAGAAACCTTTGGGATTGGATCTGCTTCTAGAAGGAGGAAGAGATTCAGATCTGTAACAGAACAAAAAAAATCAATACTTTTAACATAATAAAACATGGATCTGTATCAAAACAAAGAAAAAAGAGAGAGTACATATTGTGTGGAAGTCAAAGGAGGAGGAGACGGCCAAGATAAAGGAGGAGATGGCGGATCTGGACTGAGAGAGAGGAGGAGAAAGCGGATCTGAAAAAAAATACAAAACGTCAATCGCGAGAGAGAGAGAGAGAGAGAGAGAGAGAGAGAGAGAGAGA
>OVAX01001645.1:0-41297 GCA_900406405.1 Lepidium africanum | reverse complement strand
AAGCCGCATTAACCCTACGCTCGAGTATAAGCAAAGATGACTAGACGGCCGAGTATAAAGCCATGAAGATGATTCGACGGCCGAGTATAACGCCGCGAAGATGATCCCACAGCCGAATAGAATGCCGCTATTTTGAAGACTTGTCTAATCTCATATGTGTTACCACGTATGAATTTGCCGGAGAGTATTAAGATATTGGGCCCTACTAGGCTACGATATCATTAGCTAAATGGAAATTAGGTTAAAAGTGTTTAATTAAGTTAAAAGTGCTCTTTTCCTATTGTATCTATATAAAGGTTTTAGCCTTCATCAAATTCAATAAGAAACCTTTTTCACAAACTCTCTCTTTTCACAAATCTTCTTTAGGTCTCTTGACATTAACTAATTTAAAAATATAAAACATGAATAGATTATTTTGAATAGTTGTACTTTGAGCCGTCGGAAAGTAAAGTGTGAAAAGTTTAAATTCACCAACAATTTTTTAACTTTTGTAAAATGACATAAAATCTTTAGATTATGTGTTACGTAAAAAAATCCACCATATCTAATTCATAAACACAAAAATAAGAAAACAAAATAACAAACAACTATCATTTAAAATTAACCACGTCTGAAAAGTAAGAATTAGTTCATCTAAATTAGTCCACTACTTCCTGTAAAAATTTCAAACTTTTGAAATTTCGTGAAAGCAAACTCTCAGTTACTCTTCACTCACTAACGTATACCCAACCTGATAGTTCCTTGTGTTTCAGATCAACCTAAACTTTGTCGTGATTTTTACAAAACTTGATATCACGTTTTTACTTTTACTCACTGATACTTTATCACAAGGAACTGCAGATACACCTTCCATATAATTATGTTATACTTGTGCTCACTTCTCTATTAGTACTTTTGTTATCTCCATCATCCTGCAATCAAGTTATGGAGTCTGATGATTATGAGTATGATGTTCCTAGTACAGGTAACACAATATAACTGATGAATGTAGAAATACATATAACAATCTCAATAATCATCTTCCAGCTTTGGTAAATATGATATCTTTTGTTTATTACAGATTCATATCATAGTTTATGTGACATAGAATACGATTGTTCCTCACTTGAAGATGATTCAGGAGTAGAATCCGAGGACAGTCACTCACATAATGAATTTTACGAAGTCACACCTGAGCTTAGAGACGATGCAAAGCTAGGATACGACATACTATGCAAGATTGAGGAAGCTTTACAAAAAGTGTTTGGACCTACCAAAACAGTCATAGGAACGAAATCAGTACCTTCTTCGTCGAGTAGAAAAAGAAAACGCAACACCAAACAGATAAAAAAAGGTTTGCAGATAAATTTGAACTTACTTTGTTCTGTATTTATGAATTTTTGCTCTACTCTTTAGCTGATGTTATTTCAGGTTATTTTGATGATGGTGATCCAATCTATTGTTGTGATTATTGTGAGGCAATATTTTGGTACGCTCAACATCTAAACAAAAGAAATAAGTAATAAAAAAATAATTTACAGTGGTTGTTGTATGCAAGGGCAAGTTAAGTTGCCATTACTAAAAGATTCTCCAGAATTATTGTGGGTATTAATAACAAATGATGATGAACTCTCTACACATTTTAGAGAAAACATTAGGGCATACAATATGCTTTTTGCATTTACATCTATTGGTGGGAAGGTAGATAGGTCAATGCCAAAGGGGTGTGGACCTAAAATGATCACTTTGCAAGGTCAAAACTACCACCTGATGGGTTCTTTATAGCGTAAGCCTGGTGATTATGCAAAGTACTCATAACTGTATATTGTTGACAATGAAAATGAGATCCAAAATCGGCTTGAAGTAATGAGGTGTGTTGTTTATTATTTATAAGTCTCATATCTTATAGAGTTGTTTACGGTAGTAATATTTATTACTTTTACTTTGTCACAACAAAGGACTACAGAATTATAAAGGGAATAAAAGGTCCAAATTCAGGAAAGAGATTGTTGAAGCTGTTATTAAACTTTTGGATGACATAAATCCTTATGTAAAAGCTTTTCGCTGTGCCAGAGACAGATTTAATATGGAAGAAGGTGAAAGTTTACAAATGAGGATTATTTCCAATCGTGAGAAAGATGGAAGATTGTATTATGAACCTACCACCTCTGAGTGCGCTGCCTTAATCCCCGGTGATTTTGGAGAAAACATGGATAAGAGGGACATTGTGCTAGAAGAAACTTCTGGGAATTTAAAGAGAATTGATGAACTTCATCCATCGTATCTTCCGTTACAGTATCCACTGTTCTTTCCCCGTGGAGAAGATGAGTTCCGAGCTAATATCAGAAAACAAAGAGTAACTAATAGGGGTTTTAAGATTAATTAGATATTAGCATGCGGTAGTGGTTTGCGTTCCAACTACAGGAAAGGAAAAACGAGAAGCATATTCTATTGAGATCCAAGCGTTTAATGCAACAGTTTGTAGTTGATGGTTATACCATGATTGAGTCTAACCGACTCAGATATATCAAAAAAAATCAAACAAGTTTAAGGGGTACAACTATAGAAAAGGTGATGGAAGCTAAAGCTACTAGGAGCTGTGACTTAAGCAACCATGGAAAATTATCGCTATACCAAAATCGTTTACAGGAGGTCCAAGGTATATGCGTTCAAGTTATTTGGATGCAATGGCTACCTGCAAATCATTTGGTTATCCTGATCTATTTATCACATTCACATGCAATCCAAATTGGCCAGAAATTATAAGGTATGTGGAGGAGCGAAGTCTAAAACCAGATGATAGGCCTGATATTATTTCCAAGATGTTTATGATTAAGTTGGATCATCTGTTATATGACTTGTTGAAAAAAAAAATATTTGGGAAAACTATTTCAGGTCAAGTTTATTCTATAATTATGTTCAATTTAAATAATATGCTTACTACGACTTACAGTCAAATTTATATATTTTGTTTTACTTTTTACAGCTATGTACACAGTTGAATTTCAAAAGAGAGGACTGCCACATGCTCATATATTACTGTTTATGGCTCCTAGTCATAAAATTTTAAGCGCAGACCAAGTGGATAAGATTACATCTGCTAAGATACCAGATAAATCCAAGGAGCCTGAATTATATAATGTTGTTAAAGACTTTATGATTCATGGACCTTATGGACGGGCAAATCCCAAATCACCTTGTATGGTTAAAAAAAAAAGCTCCAAATACTATCCAAAAGCATACAGTGATGCAACTCTGGTTGATACGGAAGGTTATTCCTTGTACCGTAGAAGAGATAATGATTCGTTCATTGACAAGAATGGGCTTAAATGTGATAGCAGACATGTCATTCCGTATAACAAGAAACTCATGATTAAGTATCAAGCCCATGTCAATGTTGAGTGGTGTAATCAGGCAGGAACATGCAAATATTTGTTCAAGTATATGACCAAAGGACCTGATCATGTTATGATCACTGTTGAGCCTACACATAACTTACAATCAGAAGATATGGGATCTCAGAATGAAGTCAAAGATTGGTTTGATTGTAGGTTTAAACATACTTTATATACGATCGTTTAAATATTTTTGTTAGAATGTTGCCCTACAATAAGAAGTTAATTGGCTACAATTGTGTGTTTGTGAGGCAAAATGGTGAATATATCAATACGACATTCACTACAGATCCACTCTTGTAGTTAAGTTGTCTTTTCATGAGGAAGGGAAGCAACCAGTGTACTACAAGGAAGATGATACTGCAGATGTTGTTATGGATAAATATGAGGAGGGAAGAACTCAGTTTATGGCTTGGTTTGATTTAAATAAGAATGATCAAGAGGCTAAACTACTCTTATATGAGGAGCTACCCATTAAGTGCACGTGGGATTCTAAACAAAAGAAATTTAAACACCGAAAATTCAATGGTTTTGCATTAGGCAGAATCAACTATGTTCCAAAGAAAATAGAAGGATACTACTATCTAAGGATGATTTTGGGTCATATAAGAGGGCCTACAAGTTTCACTGATTTGAGAACTGTTAAAGGAGTTGTGTATGAGTCATATAGAGACGCATGTTTTGCTTTAGGTCTGTTGGATGATGACAGAGAATATGTTGCTACAATTGAAAAAGCAAGCTTTATGTGTTTAGGACGTTATACTCGGAGGCTTTTTGTAAACTTGTTTATGTTTGATAGCTTTAGTAAACCAGAGGAAGTGTGGGATCAAACATGGAGGTACTTATCAGAAGAATATTCTATACAAGCGCAAAAACGAGTTGAATATTCAAGGTATTTACGTTTTCATTAAATTTGCAATCGACCATTATGTTCGTCGTTTCTGCAAATCTAATTCTATACAATCATGTAATAATTGTTCAGATTATCCCTAAGTGATGAAGAAAAAAAGAGTTATAGTCTTCTCGAAATAAACAAATTACTGTCCACCTATGGTTCTTCACTACAATGTTTTCCAACTATGCCACAACTACATATTGAAGACAATGATTCAACCAATCAGCTAATTTTTGAAGAACGAAACTATGACAAACTCGCACTTCAAGAGTATATTGATGATTGGCTACCAAAGGAAACATAGGAACAAAGTAAGATTTTCATTGAAATTCTTGATTGTGTTGTCAATGATAGAGGTGGTCTTTTTTTGTTTACGGTTTTGGAGGAACCGGTAAAACTTTCCTACGGAAATTACTCTCAGTTGCCGTTAGATTTTGAGGTGAAAATAATCTTAAATGTTGCTTCAAGTGGTATAGTTACGCTTTTGTTAGATGGTGGGAGAACAGCTCATTCTCGAATTTGCATTCCTACCACATGTTCTATAACCAGAGGATGTGATGTTGGTGATTTGGTTTTGGAAAGTAAACTAATAATTTGGGATGAAGCTCCAATGACAAGTAAGTATTGTTTTGAAGCCCTTGTTAAAAGTCTAAGAGATATTATTCGACATCCAGAGAATAAACCTTTTGGTGGGAAAGTAGTTGTGTTCAGTGGGGATTTTAGACAGATTTTACCTATCATACATGGTGCAGGAAGGCAACAAGCAGTTCTCTCAGCAATTAACTCATCATAGTTGTGGAAAGATTGTATAGTTTTGGAACTAACAAAGAACAAGAGGCTCCTCGCTGATATTTGTGATGAGGACAAGGAAGAAATAGAGTCGTTCTCTAATTGGTTACTAGCACTTGGTGATGGAAGGTTGTCTACGCCTAATGATGGAACCACTGAAATCGACATTCCTGAAGAACTTCTAATTACTAATGTTTCCGATCCTATTTACTCTATTGTTGAAGCCATGTATGGAAACGGAGTTCTTGAATATCAAAGTGCTAAATGGTTTGAAGAAAGGGCTATTTTGTGTCCAAAGAATGATGATGTCAACACCATCAACAATATTTTACTAGATAGACTGCAAGGTTAGTTTTGATACTGTAAGACTATAATGTTTTAATTTATGTTAAGTTAATTCCAGCTTATACTATTGTCTAACTGACTTCTACTCTTAATCAGATGAGGAAAGAATATAGTTGAGTTCAAATTGAATAGATCCAATAAATCATAAATCTTAGGGGAATTCTGTGTATACACTGATTTTCTAAATAATGTAAAAGGTTAAGGTCTACCAAATCATTTTCTACGCCTAAAAATTGGTTGTCCAGTTATGCTTCTTAGAAACATCGATCCTGATGTGGGGTTATGCAATGGAACTAGACTCTAGATCACACAAATGTTAGATCATGTGCTTGAAGCAAAAATTCTAACAAGTACAAAGATTGGTGAAAAAATGTACATTGCAAGGATGTTGATATCCCCATCTGATCTAAAAATACAATTCAAGATGAGGAGGAGGCAGTTCCCTATAATGGTTTCATTTGCAATCACAATCAACAAAATTCAAGGACAGACTCTTAAACATGTAGGTTTTTTTTTACCTATACCTGTTTTCTCACGTGGTCAACTATATGTTGCAATGTCTAGGCTTTGTCAAAAGTATGGACTAAAGATTTTAATCATAGATAAGCATGAAGTACCACAGAAAAAAACAAAGAATGTTGTGTTCAAAGAGGTTTTCCAAAATGTTCACTAGCTTTTGGTAACATTTTAGTTATTGTCTTCGCAAATGTTGTTGCTATATTTAAAATGTTTATGAAACTTATGTAGTATCTATTGTTTCATCATTTGGATTATCTTTAACTTTAATATATCTACTTCCGAATGTAGCTATAATAATCAATCTGAACGGTGCATTACTTATATATATCAACATATGCTGACCATTCAATCCTAATGTTTTAATTAAACAATAAATTTTGAAACTTAATACTCTAAATCATATATACTTGCGTATATAACTTATAATTTATCATTCTTCTTTGGAATCTTTAAATCAATACATAGGTGAACGTACCTCTTTCTGCTTCCTAGCTTTCATGGTTTGGAAGTTATTTTGCATATCTTGTATGACTAATAGACCTGAATCATAGAACAAATATAAGAAAAAATTTCAAAAGGATATGAATAGTACACTATTGTCGATGCATTATTTAAACAGTCAGTTCACGTTTGGTTTGTTTTTAAAACTATATTGTTTGTGTCTAAATTCGACAACATTGCTTTCGAAAACTTATCTTGTGTTTTTGCTCAAATATTCTTCATGTCTCACTAAGAATCATTTGATTCGTTCATACACACCTTGAAAAAAAAAATCCAAGACACATCAGATGCAAATACAGTATAATTTGGGTTTCAACGCATACATTGTTGTCCATAAAATAATGAAGATAATGTACACAGTAGTATATAAGTTGTGTTAAAGTCTTATATCACATCAACGTGGCTTCACAAGTTTGTGCATAATTAATTAAAACATATATTTTCACCTGATTATCATTATCTTTGTAGATAAGCACTCAAATCTCGGTGAAATCTAGCCCAACATATACCAAATTAAATTCAATATATTCACCACATGTATACATGCAGAATTGCAATATGGATTGACAAATGCATCATACGAGTTTTATATTTGTATACTCACTTAAATAATCACCTAATTTGGCTTTAAATGTGAATGTTGTAGACAGTTTTGCAATTAAACCTTATCCTACCATGATTAGCTTTTTTTTTTAACTATATTAATTATAAGAACTATAAATTCCTAAAATTAATATACAGAGCTAATATTTGTATCGTTATTAAGTTTATAAACTAGGAGGCTGCAAAATTTGCATCTCAGAACCACCAATCTCCTTTACCGCATGAACAGATCTAACCAAAACACAAGAACACAATTTTAAGTAACTTCGATTGTGAGATGTGAATAATATGTTACTGAAAATTCTAGATACATGGAAACTCTACAAGAATTTAAAATCCCATACATTATTGTAGTTACATCTGTAAAGTTTCGAATCCGATACAGATTGCAAACGAATTTTCTCTGCCGATGCTTCATCTCTTGCTTTTACTTTAATTAACTCTTTTGCCCAGTTAGTTGAGCTCAAAATTTAGGGATTTGATCGAGAAAGGCAACATTTAGTTGTCAGCTTCGTAAATTTATAATTCAGCTCAAATGGCCAAGATCGAAGCTCGTTGTTTGGGCTATTGTCAACAAAACTATTCCGTTATTAATTTTTTGTACTTTAACAACCTAATATAATGTTTACAGGCCCAATAACTATTGTACTAATATCATCTATACTTTACTCAAATTAAGTGTATATATGTCTGCTATGAGTATCCAGTTATTCTTATGTGTAGTGTGTATGTACAGCAAACGTCAAAGTTTTTACCTACCCAAAGTAATACCAAGTTTAAATTTGTACACCGCATTAATCGTGTTTATAAACATATATCAAGAAACACCAAAATTCTAACTACAGATATAAGTATATCCGCAACATAATTTATTTATATAAACATACAAATTACTATCTATTTTGGAATTTATTTAACCCGCGCAAACCGTGCGGGTAGCATCCTAGTATTTAATAATATGAAAATGATTAGTCATTTTAACTATGGGTAATAGTATGTTTACCCAAAGGTAACATATAAGTTTGATTTATATGTGTGATTTGATTAATTATAAAAGTATTAAAAATCTAAAACTAACATCACTTATAGTACGTATATTTAAGTATTGCCCAAAGGTTGCTTAAACACATGTTTTTAAAGTCTAGAGTTAAATTTAGGAATCTGTATAAAAGTCTTAAAGCACTAATGGGTAAGCATGTATAACTGCTTGCAGATTCATCTAGTATGTATGCATTTACTAACTCTGTCGTAAAGTTTAATGGGCTAAACTATGAGTGGTCCAAACAAATCTGGTTAACACTGGGTGTAATGTCTTTGGACCATGCAATCCTCATTGATGAAGAGGCCTTAGCCATTACGTATGATAGTTCCAAAGCTGATAAGTCTCATTGTGAGACTTGGGAGTGATCTAACAGGCTGAGTTTGAACCTTATGAAAATGATGATGGCAGAAAGTATTAAACTATCTATGCCCAAGACTCAGAAAGCTAAGGAATTCATAAAGAAAATTAAGGAGTGTTCACAATCAGATTTGGTGGACAAGTCGATTGTAGGAAGTCTCATGAGTGAGCTAACTATGAAAAATAAGTGTTTCTTTTGCAAGAAAATGAAACATTTCAAGAAAGATTGTCCGAAAAGAATGACAGGTTCGATAAGAAAAGTACAAGAACATTAATATGTTTTTTCCTAATTGAACCTTGTTGAAGTCCCCAAAAATACTTGGTGGTTAGATTATGGTGCATCTACTCATGTGTCTCACATTGAGAAAGGATTCATTTCGATCCAGCCCATAAGAGGACATGAACAATACTTGTTTATGGGGAACCAGATGAAGGCACAAATTGAAGGCATTGGGACTTATAGGTTGATCTTAGACACTAGTTGTCACATAGATCTTGAAGGGTGTCTCTTTGTACCTGAATGTGCTGNTTGAAGGGTGTCTCTTTGTACCTGAATGTGCTGGAAATCTTGTTTCCGTAAGTAAGTTGGACGATTTAGGTTTTGATTTTAAGATTGGACATGGTGTTTTCTCTATGTACCAAAATGATTACTTTTATGGTAGTGGTACAAAGTTTGATTCACTTTATAGGTTTAATCTTGATGGAAAGTTTTCTGAATCTTTGTTCAATGTTAAGAATCAAGGCATTAAACGTAGTGCATCTACTGAAAGCTCAACTTTCTTGTGGCATAAAAGATTAGGTTATATTTCCAAGGAAAAAATAATGAGGTTGGTAAAGAATGAGATATTTCCTCCATTGGATTTTAGTGACCTAGATGTGTGTATAGACTGCATTAAAGGAAAGCAGATAAAACACATAGTAAAGAAACCTACCACAAGAAGTACTCAACTTCTTGAGTTACTACACACCGATATATGTGGTCCATTTGATGCTCCATCTTAGAGTGGTGAAAAATACTTTATCACCTTTATTGACGATTATTCATGTTATGCTTATACTTATCTACTGCATGAAAAGTCTAAGTCAGTCGATGTCCAAGAGGTGTTTATTGATGAGGCAGAAAGGCAGAAAGGCAGTTAGATAGAAAAATAAAAGTAGTGAGATCTGATAGAGGTGGTGAGTTTTATGGAAAATTCAATGAAAGTGGACAATGTCCTGGTCCATTTGCAAAGTTACTTGAAAGTAGAGGCATTTGTGCACAATACACAATGCCCAGAACACCTCAATAGAATGGTGTAGCTGAAAGGCGAAACCACACTCTAATGAATATGGTTAGGAGTATGTTAAGTAATTGTTCATTACCCATTTCGTTGTGGATATATGCATTAAAGACTACAACGTATGTCCTAAACCGGGTTCCTAGTAAGGTCGTTCCTAAGACTCCTTTTGAACTGTGGACGGGAAGGAAACCTAGTTTAAAACATTTACGTGTTTGGGGTTATCCAGCAGAAGTAAAGCCGTATAACTCACATGAAAAGAAACTTGATTCTAGAACTGTCAGTGGATTTTTCATTGGCTATCCTGAAAAATTGAAAGGGTATGTATTTTATTGTCCTAACCATAGTATGAGAATAGTTGAAACGGGAAATGCTAGGTTCATTGAGAATGGTCAAACTAGTGGGAGTGGTGAACAAAGAAAGGTGGACATTAGAAAAGTTCAGGTTGAAACTTCTTCACATGTCGTTGCACCTCCAGTTGTTGTTCCTATTGTTTCAGTACAGTCAAATGAAACAATAGAACAACACAGTCAAGAACCAACTCCTCTATATGGAAATGTAATCGATGAACTAGTCACAATTCAAGAAGAGAGCAGTGTACCGCAAGAACCTTTAAGGCGATCTGTAAGGGAAAGAAGATCTGCCATTACAAATGACTATGTGGTTTACGCTATTGAAAGTGAATGTGACTTAAGCCTTGACAAAGACCCGATCACATTCCGAAAAGCCATGGAAATTGACAATTATGAAAAGTGGTTAAATACTGCATAAGACGAAATGACTTATATGGGTGTTAATTATGTATGGGACTTAGTAGAGTTGCCTGATGGTTTCAAGACCGTTGGTTGTAAATGGGTCATTATAACTAAAAGTAACTCGAAAGGTAACATTAAAAGACACAAGGTTCGCCTTGTTGCTAAAGGTTTCACTCAGAAAGATGACGTTGACTATAAAGAGACCTTCTCTCCGGTTTCTAAGAAGGATTCTCTAAGAACTGTTTTGGGTTTGGTAGCTCATTATGATTTAGAGCTTCACCAAATGGATGTGAAAACAGCCTTTCTAAATGGAGAGCTTGAGGAAGAAGTATATATGGACCAACCTGAAGGTTTTGTAGCCACAGGAAAAGAACATTTGGTGTGTAAGCTGAGAAAGTCAATATATGGACTGAAACAAGCTTTCGGACAATGGTACTTAAAGTTTAATGATACCATTACGTCATATGGTTTTGTAGATATCATCGTTGATCGGTGTATCTACATGAAAGTCATTGGGAGCAAGTTCGTTATTTTAGTCTTATATGTTGATGACATTTTGCTTGCTGCAAATGATATGGGCATGTTATATGATGTAAAGAAATATCTCTCTAAGAACTTTGAAATGAAAGATATGGGTGAGGCATCTTATGTGATCAGGATAGAAATAATTTGAGATAGATCACGAGGACTGTTGAGTTTGTCTCAGAAAGGATATATCAATAAGATTTTAGAGAGATATGAGATGGAAAATTGCTCCCCATGAAAAACTCCAATTCATAAAGGGGATAAGTTCAGTAAAATGCAATGTTCAAAGAACGAATTGGAGCGTAAAGAAATGGAAAGAATTCCCTATGCATCAGTGGTTGGGAGTTTGAACAATGTTCAAACATGTACTCGGCCAGATATCAGCTTTGTTGTTGGTATGTTGGGTCGGTATCAAAGTAATCTTGGAATTGACCACTAGAAAACTGCAAAGAAAGTTCTCATGTACTTGCAAGGCACCAAATAGTATATGCTTACGTATAGGAGATCCGACAACCTAGAGATCGTCGGATATTCAGATTCAAATTTTGCCGGATGTGTCAATAGTAGAAAATAGAAATTTGGTTACATGTTCCTATTAGCTGGGGAGCAGTATCTTGGAAGAGTGGAAAGCAGTCTATCATTGCTATTTCCACTATGGAGGCCAAATTTGTGGCATGCTTTGAGGCCACAGTTCATGAAAAGGGGTGGGACTAAACAGGACCAAAAGGGGTGGGATTCTGGCAATGAGCTAGCTTAACCCTGATTGTCGAAATTCGTAGTCTCAAAACCCTAAATTCGAATTTTAGTTGAAATTTTAGGTGGTTCCCGAAAAAAAATAGTTGTGGCTGCGGAACTTTATCTCAGGAATTGAGATTGTCGACAACATAGCTAGGCCGCTGAGAATTTACAGTGATAATTTCGCAGCTATCTTCTTTTCTGAAAATGACAAGTACTCGAAAGGAGCTAAGCACATGGAGTTAAAGTACTTGTCTGTGAAAGAAGAAGTACATAAACATAGAGTATCATTTGAGCACATTAGGACGAACATGATGGTAGCGGATCCGTTAACTAAGGGATTACCACCCAAGACGTTTATTGGCCATGTAGAGCGTATGGGTATTATAGATAAGACCTTGCTATTATAGTTATGCTATGCTCATTGTATTTGCAAGACTTTGAATTGACTTAAGTATATGTTTCTATTTTATTGAACATGTTATCATTACAGTATACGTATACATTTTGGTTTAAATATAACATGTGTATTTGAGAATTAAAGTATTTATCAATATTAAAGAAAGAAAAGAATAAAGTTAGAATTGGTTTGTGATGCATGGAAGGGAACTTGTCGTATAATGATGGGCAACCGCCATGATTCGATCAATTCTGATTTTATTACAATAATTAAAGGATTAATGAACTTGATATAAAAGCGCGCATTATAGATATTAAACCATTAAGTCAACGCAACGGCCAATTGGGAGAATGTAAGAATATTTTCCGTTATGTGTGGCCGAAGTATTTCTCGATTTAATTATAATTAAAGTTCAAGTTCATATTAAAACTTATGAATTCTAATATAAAAGGCGATATCCTGACAGATCAGTTTTGATTAACGCATTAGAATCGGGTATATTGATAATCCTCTTCCCTTACCAAATTATATTGTATTGATATTCTCTATTTAAAGTTATATATATGGAAATAATTAAATTAACATACATATAACCATATAATATATATATATATATGTATATGTAAAGAAAGTGACAGTTATAAGCCAAAAAGGAACGTTGGTGACTTTTGCATTACTATAAAAGCAAAGCCAATTGTAATCATGAATTATGTATCAAGATGTACGGTTACGTAAAAGAAAACTCACAAACATTAAAGAAAAGTGATAAAGAAGAAGAGTGTTAGATTCCTTGTCCATTAAAGGAATCATTACGAAGTTTAAGGCTAAGGGAGGAGAAAATCAATGAGAACGTTTGATCCACATCATTGTCAAACAATGGATCAAGGTTAATCTTTTTTCTCTATTAAGAAATTAACACAAATCTAGAATAAGATTTGGAATAGATTTCATAAATGGAAGTCATAAAATTGAATTTATACTGTCACGTGTCAAACTTCATAACCATTGTTGAAATGTATAATTAACTATCTTCTTTAGTAAATACAAGCTCGAAATTAATAAATTAATTTTTTCATTTTCTGATAAAAAATTAAATAAACTTTCCATCACAGTTTTAGGGCATTGAATGACGCATTTATTAATTATTCTCATTATAAATGTATAAACGGTAGTTTTTTTTTTTTTTTGTCGCCTTTAAACTTTATTAATGGTAACGGTTCCAAAATAAGAACAGAGAAGCTCTTACAAGACAGAGCAAGGGTAGTAAATTATACATTCCAGCTTCTTAAACCTACTCCGTCGTTCTCGATTCACTATTTTCATGAAGTTATGAAGCTCATAGATTACTTAGCCTAAAAGATCTTAATTTTGGCCATTTATATGTTTTTATTAGTATACTAGATAGATAATGTTTATATTGTATACTAGATATATTTTTGTGAAAAATAAATACATAGTTTATCTATTTATTTATAATAGCTATATGTGATCTTTTTTATAGTTTGATTTGTATAAGTAAACTTATTAATTTTATATATATTTAATATACTAAAGGGGTGTTATTGGATCCAGAATTTAAAAAAGTTTTAATGACTTGAAAGTTTGAAAGTTTTCTATATTTTAGAAAATTTTTAATGAGTTTTAATGACTTTTGCTTTAGACTTTCAAAGTTTTCTGCAAAGTATTGAATACTCTTATAAATTCTTACATCTATCAATTTTCACATACAAAATATTAAATATATTTATAGTGTGTTTTATATATAAATTTTATAGAGTATTTTAAAAAATCATAAATTGTACCAATATTTTTTTCAAACTTGAAGGTATGTCAAATTTTATTACTAATTATTTTATTGTTATTATTATTTTTTTTTCAGATTAATTATTCTTGATTTTTCTATTTTAAAAAAAAAAATTATATATTTTTTAGTTATAGTGAATGACTTTAAGAATCTCTCATCAAGATACAATACTTTTGAAGATTGTGTTTTGTAAAGGAATATGTATGAAATCAACAAACCAATAACACAATATTTTAATTCACTGACTTTAGGAGACTCTTTCATGACAAACCAATAACACAAAACTTTTATAGACTTTATGAAATTATGAACCAATAACTCTAGAGTTCTAATGATTTTAGAAGAGTTTTTACAAATATATAAACTAATAACACCAAACTTTAATAGAGTTCTAAAAAATCTTGATTCAATAACACTAGAATCTTAATAACTTTTAAATCTTTATAACGCCATCTAAATACATAAACCAATAACACCTCCTAAAAGATGATCGGTGTAAACATTTTCCATTATTTTTTTTCATTATCTTCATGAGTTATTTTGATGTAAATACAATATTCAACAAAAATATTGATACCAATAATAATCAATTTTGTGTATTGGTTATTTAATAATATTCAATAATATTGATACTGATAATAAAATCAAATATTCTTTTTTCTTTTTTTTGTTGAAATTTCAAATTTATAAATCAACAAAAAAAAGTTATACACAAATGTGGATGTACATAAAGAATGAAACAAATAAGAACTGGAACAAAAGAAGTAACTATCAAATCCTTCTCCTTTGAAACCTGCAGCGAATGAGAGGTTCCAGTCTGTGAGATCCTCTATAATTTAACGAAGAAATGCGGTTGCGGATAAAATTATCAATGACATGTTAAAGGGCATAGAAAGAGGAGCCCAAACCACCATGAATCCGCAAGTTTCTTTCACGCCACACATTGTATATATTGGAC
This sequence comes from Lepidium africanum, assembly GCA_900406405.1. Classification (NCBI taxonomy): domain Eukaryota; kingdom Viridiplantae; phylum Streptophyta; class Magnoliopsida; order Brassicales; family Brassicaceae; genus Lepidium; species Lepidium africanum. The sequence continues at coordinate 26,418 of OVAX01001645.1, read as the reverse complement.
TGAAAAGCTAACCTTATAAGAATGTAATCAAGTCTTCCAAACAGATGATGCATAAGACTTGATAAAGTAGCAGTCCAATCTAGGTTAATCAACAAGTCAAGAAGGCCACTAACAAGAGAGAACCAAATAGAGAAACTAAAGGGACAAGAAAAGAAAAGGTGGTCTCTGGATTCATAGCTCTCTCCGCAAAGAACACAAGGCTGTGTTAAACCCCAAGTCAACATTCTGGTTCCAGTAGACAAATGATCCTTAAAAGCTAGCCAGGATATGAAGGAGAATCTAGGAATCTTTTGAGGAAACGAGATCACTCTATACCAAGGAACATGAGGATGAGTCACACAAATCTGTTCCCAAGTGATGCATTTAGCTGAAAAATAAGGTCTGAAAATATTTGGAGAATGTCTCCAAAGAAACAAGTCGGAACCAAGAGAAGGATCATGCAAGGATTCCTCACGAAGCTGAGTTATTAGAGCTGCAAATCTATGAATACAAGCATGACCAAAGTGCCAAGAGTTCTCAAAAAGAGCATCAGTAACAAGGGCATTATGTTGAAAACCGAAGTATCGAGTACCACTAGGACCGATGATGTCAATGATTCTCCCAACAGTGCTCCAATTATCAAACCAGAAAAAGGAAGAAAGGCCTTCTTGGATATTAACCTTATAGAATGGGTAAACTTTATTACAGAGTTTTAATAGCTTTCTCAAAATGTAATGTTTTGTCCAGATAACCCACAAAGAATCAGTTGAGGAAATGAGACGCCAAATAAGATGGTAAGCAAAAACCTTAGAGGATTCCTTGAGAGGTCGGATTCCAAGTCCTCCTTCTCCTTGGGGAGACAAAATTGAAACCATTTAACTTTAGCCTTGGTGAAAACAGTTGTTGAACCAGACCAGAGAAAGGAAGAGCATAAACTCTCAATAACCTTAAAGCATTTGCTAGGAAGTTGAAATATTGAAAGAGTACTTGAGACTACAAATTGGATTAATTTTAAGCGACTAACAAAAGAAAGCTTTTTAGTAGTTCAAGAAGTCATCCGAGAGCGGATCTTAGCTAATATTGGCTCATAATCTACCTTAATCATTGATTTAGTAGTCAAAAGTAAACCAAGATATCTTATAGGAAGAGAGGATAGAGTGATACCAAGATTTGAAGCAGCTCCAAAAAGAGAGAAATCATCTCTACCAGCAATGAAGATAGAAGACTTTGCAACATTTATGCATAACCTCGACATTTCACCAAAATTTTTCATGACCTCCAGAATACCGGCTAAGGAGGAAGGAGAACAATCAGCAAATACCAAGATATCATCTGCAAATCTAAGGTTGGTTAAACCAATATCTTTGCATAGTGGATAATAGTCAAAAATAGAGTTCCTAGCTGCTTCATTGAGGAGTTTGGATAGAATATTATTTATAATGACGTAAATGTATGGCGATAAGGAGCAGCCTTGACGAATGCCTCTAAAGCTAGAGAAAAAACCTTCGAGATCCCCATTAATAGACACAGAGAATCTGGCAGTAGAAATGCAAATACCAATCCATTGAATAAACTGATCTGGAATGTGCATAGCCTGAAGAACAAAGTTGATAAAATCCCAACTGACTATATCAAAAGCACTCCAGTAGCCAATAACACATTCTCAAGAAGAAGACGATTTTTAACAAAAGCACTCTAATTAAGTTCTATAGCTACAGGGAGGATACCTTTAAGACAATTTGCAATGAGCTTAGAAATAACTTTTTAGAGGAGGTTACAACAAGCTATAGGTCTAAAATCTTGCAAATTCTTAGCTGTCGAGTGTTTAGAGACTAGAGTAAGAGCAATAGCATTGACTCCGGTAGGTAAAAACCTAAATGAAAAGAAGGATTGCTCAGCTCTGATAAAATCACCACCAATAACAGGCCAAGAAGATTTGTAGAATTCAACCGGATAACCGTCCGGACCATGAGCTTTGTTGAGAGGCATTGAAAAAAAAATTTGAGTAATTTCTTCCAAGAAAACAGGAGAAACAAGCTTTGATCCAGAATCTGTGGAACAGTGAAAATCAACAAGGCTGGCAAGGTCAATATTATTATGTAAATTAGAATTAGGTTTATGTTAAAGAAATGAGAAAAATGAGAAAATGCCTCATTTTAAATAGCATCAATATCAGTTAAAACCTCTCTAGTAGCAGATATAAGGCGCTTAATGGCATTTTTGGAAGCTTTGGTTTGAGTGACGCAGTGAAAAAAGGATGAGTTTTGATCCCCTGAGCCAAGCCAACAAATCCAAGATATTTGGTGATAAAATTGTTCCTCAAGATGAGACAGTTTATGCCATCTTTCAAAGGCAGCTACAACCTCTTCAAAAGAAGTAGAGAAAGGAGATAAGAGAGCTTGTTCCTGTTTGAGACTATACGCTTCTTTATTACGAGTAGGGAGATCACAAAATTGAGATCTGTTTAGCTCCCTTAAAACCGGTTTCAGAAGCTTTAACTTTATTTGAAAAATATGAAGAGCTAACCTCGAGTGAAAAATAGGCGGAGAACTGTTCCAAACTTCACTCACTTTAGTAAAAAAGTCAGGATGACTTGTGAGGAAGTTAAAAAATTTGAAAGGTTTTATGCTATTTGAAGTAGAAGATTATAGGCAAACAAAACAACAGAGATGATCCGAGATGGCACCATCCTCAAAAGTAGCATGAGAATAAGGAAAGGAGTTTAACCAAGCACCATTTATCAAAGCATGATCGAGCTTATTGCAAGTAAACCGAATGCTGATTTGTTGGATCTACTTTTCTCAAACCCTCTCTTTACTTACTAGAATAAAAGAGATATTAATCAGCTCATTCCAAAGAAAACGTCTGTTTAACTCAAAGTTAGAAGCATAAATGGCGGAGCATATGAAGAACTTATTAGTAGCTTTAATAAGAACAGAGAAAGACATATGTTGACCAATGCTCGCTAAATAAGTGAAAAGAACATCCTGCGAGTTGCAAATCTAAATTCTACCAAGCCGGTGATGATTATAGTTTGAAGAAAACTACCAATCAAGGACACCAGATTTAATGATATCAGCACAATTACTTTCATGAACACGAGTTTCAAGAAAGCAGCCAAAAACCGGGTTTGAATCCTTTATCCATTTTTGGACAGCTGCATACTTGCGAGGTTGATTAAAACCACGCACGTTCTAAGAGAAAAAAAGACATTAGTGCTTCCGCTAGGAAGCTCTTTTAATGGAGGATTTGCTGTAGAGTGGTCTGAGGTAGATTTAGTAGAAACAATATCTGCTTTTTGGCTTGGAAGACCCAATTACGAGGTACATAATCAATTGGATGAGTTTCCAAAATTTCCCCCTCCTCCAAAACATGATCAAGAATCTCAAACCTGGAAGGAGAAAATTGCCAAGAATAAGCATTATAAGCTATTTGAGAAGAACTTTTTGTAATACCAGATTGTTTTGATGATATACGACCTGATTTTCTGATGATGGTTCAATCAAGAGACTTAGAACTAGCATCAGAGTCCACAAGCACACGCTTAGTCAATTGAGTATTGAGGAGAGCAAAAGAGCTAAGGTCCAAGGGGATATGATCCGAAGGAAGTGCATCTCAGCAACAATAATCGACTTTGTTGAATTAGTATCAGTTTGAGCATGGCTGGAAATAGAAACTGGTCCAGAAGATGCGTTAGATGAAGAAGTGGTAAAAGTATTTCCAATATCCGATTGAGGAGGAGATATACAACCTAATTTTCTGATGATGGTTGAGTCAAAAGACTTAGTTACACCATCAAATTCCTTAGATGCATGCTTAGTCGAGTAAGAGCTGATAGGAACCACAGAAATAGTGAGAGCAGGACCAGCAGCTTCATTCGACCTTGTTAGATCTGATGAAGAAGTATCTTTCCCTTTAGAGAGAATGGAAACGTTTGGACCCAGAGAGGTGGGATTACAATCAGCAGACTTATGTCCCCATTTAGAGCAAGAAAAGCAATGAGGAGGAAGCCAAGGATAAGATAGTTGAATCTGACAATCCGGGAAATGACCATTCGCCAAATTAATGACAAGAGGAAGAGGCCTTCAAAGATTGGCTTCAAATAAGACACGAGCAACATCAAATCAGAGGCATTTCTCAGTAGAAGGGTAAAGCTTAATTGGCTTTCCAACATGGCTGGCAAGAAAACTGAGACCCTTGAAAGTGAATAGATGATTTGGCACATTTTTGAAATCAACCCAAAGAGGAATAGAAAACACCCTAGAGCTAGATTTGCAGTTGAAGGAGACCATTCTTGCACAATCATAGGTTTATCACCTACATACCAGAATTTGCAGCAGAGAACACGATTACGATAAAGGTATCATCAATTCTAAAAATAGCAGATGTAGGTTTAACAAAGTTAATATCAATCTTTAACATCTTATTAGCAGATTTTTAGATCCTGTTAACAGTAGCATGAATTGAGCTGATATGATGAGCCTCTCCGATGAAGTGTCCAATAACAAAATTAGTCCACAATGGAGTTGAATCAATTTGTAAATTTTTAGGAATGGTTGAGGAAACAACACCATCAGATACCACATGTGTAATACCAAAGTCCGTAATGGCAGTATTAGAATGAAACAACATTGAGTCAAGAGGATTCATTCAAATTAGAAACCAAACCCGAGGAAATCGCAGGAATAGTTGGCAGAGATTGAGTCACAGAAGCAAGTTGAGAAGACTGAGGAACAGTAGTAGTTTGAATAGGAGAAATCACTTGCTCAATTGGAGAAGAGAATGATACATGGAGAAGTGGAAAAGATGAGTCAAACGAAAAAAGATCCACTATATGAAGCAAATTGCTTACCATAGGAGCCAAAAAAACACCGGATGAATCACCGGAAAAGTAAATTGGAGTATAAATCGGAGAAAAACCAACGACAAAAAAATCACCAAAAAGGGATGTGTAACTAACTCCACGGGCGCGTTACAATTATTTATTCAAATCTAACAAATCAATAAATATTGTAAGATATTCATCATATAATAACCAATAATAATCGATTTAACAAATATTACCACGTCCTGATTATTATATGACTGGATCATGCTTATCCGAGATGTATCTGTTAGGAATTCATGTAATATTCATTCATAGTGATAATAACGAAATTTACAAAATAAAAAGTAACTAATGGTGGTTATCGATTATTAATTGATTCTTTTACACAATGAGATAGTGGCGATATATATGACAAAAACTAAAAAATAACTATTGATATTGTTATTATCGATTACAATTTTTAATATAATACAATTATTATTTTATTTTAATATTTTTCTAGTAACAAATTTGTTATAATAATTCTAAATTAGACTAATATAATATTGTGTATAAGTTAATGGTATTTTTATTATATAAGATTTTGAATTAGGAGAAAGAAAGAAAATTAATTATTATTTTTTACTTTGAAACAGATGAGAGAAAATCCCATTATCGTTTTTATTTTTATTTGTTAATAGTTCTATTATTGTTTTCTAGATTCTTTTTTTTCCCGCTATATTTATTGAAAAACACCCAGAGGGCTAACGTTTAAGGGTTACAACTTGAAAGAGGCTATGATGCCTAAAATACAAGTAGACCAAGAGGCCCAAAAGGGAACCCTTGAGAAGACATCACACGTTTACTACCGACATAGTGGTTGGATCTCAAATAAACTCGATATTGTAGACCACTGGGAAGACCAACCAAAGGAAACTTCGACCAATCGAAGATTTTACTCCTGAAAACGTTGGATAGCTCCCAGAAAAGTAATTCATCAACAACCTCCGATGGAATATATGCCAGATCCGATATACAATCGGATTAGAACCCGGATTTCTGCCAGAAGAGGAACCACAACAAAGACTTTACTTGAAAAAAAACCTAAACAGTCGCCGAAAAGGTAACAAGACTAAATGCTTAGAGAAATTGACAACAACAGAAAAAACAACTAAAAGAAAACCACGCGAAGTGAAAGAACAAACCGACAATAACTCCGGAACAAAAACAAAGATTGGAAAAGATCACGGAAGTAGTGGTGAAGAAAACTATGATGAACATACAAATTTTCTACAGTGAAATCAAGCATACTTGACTAATTTGAGACATGCAGAGATAACCAGTAAAAGAAAAGACCAAACTTTGATAAAACGAAGATGATCCGAGAGAAGAACTCCCTTTACTCTATCACAGAGAAGGAGGAAGAAGATATGTAGATTATCGACACAAGGTCGGAGAGGAATCCGGCGATAAAATCCAGAGAGAAATCCGGCGATGAATCTCGAAGGGGTAAGAACTCCCATCACTATAACATCAAGAGGAAGGAGGATCAATGGGATCCGAGAGATTACTCTCCTCCCTCTATCAACGAGAGGGAAAGAGAATTGATAGTTCAGAACAATAGAAACATAATTGCCATCTCTCTCTGAAGGATTTAGAAAGAGAGAGGCAAGAAGTTGACGTTTAAGACAAGAAGAACGTTCTCACACGTTTAGGAGAACTCCATTGTATGAGAGCATAATTTATCTTCTAGATTCATTTCGTGATATTATATTTCCAAAAATATAAGGTTTAATAACCTTATATACCGATTTATATATCGTGCAACTAAATCAATATGATATTCTTCAATAAATACAACCTAAAAAAATAACAAATTTATCTTTTATTTTTAATTAAAAAATTGATTAAACTTTCCATCAATATTCTCACTGTACTTAATAGTAATACATTTCAATTTCTGATAAAAGAAAACCCTAGATTTCTTACTTCATCGTTCTTCATTCACTGCATTCATGAAGATATGAAGGTTTGGCGTAAAAGATCTTAATTTTGAGGTATATGTTCTTAGTACACTATATTTTTAATTATGAGAAAGAAATTTAAATTGTTTTTCTATTAAACTTTGAAACAGCATTTTTGTCAATAACATACAGAAGATGTATCAAGAAACTCTGCAGTTTTATCAGCTATGGCGACTTGCTGTCCAAGAAAGAGATGAAGCGAGAGAAACTCTGAAGCTTTCACTAGCCGAACTCTCTAAATTACAGGAACACTTCAACACAATGTTGCTGTCCGTAGAACAACAAATACCCCATTACTATCCAGAAACCACCGATCATCAAAACTATACTTACAGTAACTCCGACGACTCTCCATCACGATTCTCGCCTGCATCTTCTTCGCTGGATTTCATCTCCAACTCAACTATCTATACTGCGCCGGAGATCTGTGATTCTGATTGTTACAGCATCAAGTCGAATCAAATGGGATTTGCTTTTGAGAATAAGAAAGATTTTGAGACTGTTGTGCTCGAGATTATTGGATTCAAAAGAGTTTTGCCGGAGAACGGTAAGTTCCAGCAAGCTGTCATTGAAGCTGCAATGTTGGTTGAGTCATTGTTCATAAGCAGTCCGATTCCAAAATGGAAAAATCCTCCGGTTCAAATGTTGAGTCATAGACCGGCTCTAAGTAACAACATTGGTAAATGGACTTATGGTGGTTCGGAGTTGGGTTCGGGGATCCTAAACGGCTCTTTTTCAAGTAAAACGCCAAGGTTAAGCTTGATGCCTTAGATTTTGCGTGAAATTTCTTTTTACTTTTTTTTGGTCGAAACTTGAAATTTCTTTTATTCGGTTAATGTAACGTTTCAAGTTTTGTATTGGTACTAAAAGACAATAATTGATGCAATCCAATAATTCATGGTATTTCCTTTTATTTAATTCTTCAAGGACTCTGAAGTCTGAACTCTATTCATTGAAGCTGTAGATTGGAATTACTGACATACAAATTGAACTTATGACACTTAAGATACAGAAATCAGTAGCTCTAAGATTGAACTTCTGCTCCAGCAGACCACCGAGAATAGAGGCCAAACAAAGCTTCTTTTATATTGTACCGAACAATAGATTCAGTATCCCGAGCTAAAGCCTCAAAAATCTATATAAAGAGCAGAAAGTAAGAACTAATATTTTCATAAGAAAAGGACGAAGCAAAGTGATATTTTCTGAATACCTTCAGGCTTCAGGCACTGTCTCCGGTTTTCTTAAGTGGTAGCTAGCTCCATCTGGGAAAGAAGCTGCCACTAGGTTTTCTCTCGACGTGAAGTTAGTGGTCTTCATACCTTTGAGACTCATGGTATCACCAGAAATCACTACACGAACATTCACCGTCTTGAAAATGATGGAACCTGTTTGAATCTCTTAGGATTATCTGTCTTCCTTCGATCTTTGATATATACTTGAAGGCAGAATGGCAATCACCACAAACTCTAAGATTCTTCATTATTCTGATTGGCAACGTAGAGCTCCTCTGGGCTGTGAGAACAAAAGCTACAGCTAGTTTCTCGCTATGATAGCTCAGAATCTCTTCCTTGTTCTCTTGCTCTAGATCATACAAGGCAAATCCTGTCTGTGGCACATAACCAGCGTCTTTCATCTTTCTATTAAGCTCCTTGAGCTTCTTGTAGATTATATCAACTGCTGGGTGTGACTTATCCCCAGCAACAAACATATGGACTCCATCTTTCATGGTGACCCAACTATAACCAGCTTCCTTTTTAACATCTGCATCTTTCATCTTCTTTCTCGCCTTTACTAAATCTTCCCATCTTCCTCCAGCAGCATACATGTTACCAAGTAGCACATAGTTTACAGCATTTTCCGGCTCCAATTGAAAAAGCATTTCTGCTGCTATCCTCCCTAATTCTGCTTTTCGACCATTTGCTCTGCAACAAGCCCCAAGTATGGTCCTCCAGATGAGAACATTAGGCTTCATTGGCATTCTATTGATGAAATTTTCCAATTTATCGAGTTCACCTGCACGGCCTAGCAAGTCAGCCATACATGAGAAGTGTTCAATCCTAGGAGCTAAGCCATAAGAATCACTCATAGATTCGAAATGTTTGAACCCTTCTTCAACCAACCCCGCGTGGCTACAAGCTGACAAGACTCCCACGAATGTAACATGGTCAGGTGGTGTTTGGCCATCAAGCTTCATATTTGCAAAAAGCTTCAAAGCTTCTTCTCCTTTCCCATGTCGTGCATAGCCTGAAATCATCGAGTTCCAAGAATATGAATTTCTCACAGGCATTGTGTTGAAAAACCTCAAAGCATAATCTAATCTTCCACATTTGGAGTACATGTCAACAAGTGCACTCCCAACTACCACATCAGACTCTAAACAAGCTCTCACCGAACAAGCATGCACTTCCATCCCACGCTCTAGCGTTGCAACAGAAGCAAACGCGCTAAGAACGGTGGCATACATGAAGTTATCCAATCTCTGACCAGTCTGCAACATAAACCAGACCAAATCTAAGGCCTTAGGAAGGAGCTCGTTATGAATATACCCCGAGATCATTGAGTTCCAAGTCACATCATCTCTTCTCTCTGACATTCTAGAAAATATCTTCTCACACACATCCATCTCTCCACACTTCCCATAACAAGCTATAAGTGCATTTTCAGTGGTTGCTTCATCTGCAATATTGTACTTTAAAGTTAGCCCGTGTATCTGCTTGCCCAATTCACCAAATGAAAGGGATGACACAGCTGAAAGTATGCTCGAAAAGGTTATTCTGTTAAGTTTCTGTCCCGCTCGTAGCGCATTAAAAAAGCACGCCACAGCTTCAAGAACTGTCCCTTCTGAACTAGCTAAAGCTCCTATTATAGAATTCCAAGACACCTGATCATGCTCTGGCATGGAGGAAAATATCTGACGGCATTTATAGAGATAACCAGTCTCTGCATACAGTGTCATAAGTGTATTTGAAACTGAAATATTCACATCAAGCCCCAATTTGAGGCTTTCCCCATGGATCTCTTGTCCTAGTTTTGCCCACTTCAAGCTCGAACACGAGCTTAGCGAACTAATCAGTGTGAAACTTCCAGGTAAGATTTCATGTCGTCTCATACTTTGGTAGGTTTCTACTGCTTCTAGAAAATAGCCATTTTGATCAAGACCAGTGATCATGGAGTTCCAGGAGACAGAATCTTTCTCCATTGTGAAGCAGAAAGCACGTCGAGCATCAGCTATTGAGCCGCACTTAGCATACATATTAACAAGGCCATTCCCAATGCCAACCATGAAGTCAACTAAGCCAGTTGTTATTACATGTCCATGAACCTCTCTGCCTTTCTTCAGGCCTATTTCCTCAGCTAAGGAATACTCAGGAAATGAGCTCAGGAGAATTACGTATGACTCAGGACTGACATCAATCAAGCTATTCATATCCATAAAGAGCTTAGTTGCTTCTTCTCCCCGTTTCTGTCGCACCAGACCAACCATTAGGCCGTTTAAGGTGACCGCATTTCTGGTTTCCATCTGATTAAAAACCTTCCTAGCATAACTTAATGAGCCAGACTTTGCAAATGCGCTTACCAATCCGCTGCCAACAAAAAGATCTGTGAGAAAACCAGATTTCTGAATGGTGCACATGATCTGCTCGAGCAACCTAACATCTGGTTCAGTCAAAGAACAAGCAGTAGTTACAAGACTACCAAAAGTATATTCAGTTGGTCTAGAATGATCCCATTGCATGCTAGAGAACATCTTAAATGCAGATGTTTGATCTCCAGTCTGTGAATAAACAGAGATAATAGAATTCCATGATACAGAATTTTTAACAATTATGTCATTGAAAGCACGGAGAGCATAACCGAGAGACCCTATACATTTCCAGTACATTGATATGAGCACATTAGAAACTACTGCATCCACTGCATAAGAAAGTTTGAACATTAGGCCATGAAGTTGTCTCCCGAAAAAAATCCCAACAGAATCTAACTCCTGACAAGCTCTAAGCCCACTTACAAAAGCGTATTGATTTGAGAAAATCCCATCTTTGATCATATTTCTCAAGAACAATAAAGCTTCTTTATGTTCTCCATTACGGCTATACCCTGAAACAACACACGCCCAAGAAACGCAGTTCCTCTCAGGCATTTCGTCAAACACTTTACGTGCAGAGACCAAATCCCCCGTTCCAAGGTAAGAATTAATAAGGTTGTTGCACAAATATACATCTTTGTCCAACCCACTCTTATATAACCGCGAATGAAAGAGTTTAGCAGCTCCTCTATGTCCAATGCAGCTCTGAACAAAAAGAGAGATAAACAGACAATATGACTTCGTTATCAATCTCTGTACTTTAAGATCGACAATATGACTTCGTTAAATAATCAAGACTTACGTTTAAAAACGACATTGAGGAAAATCAAACCATGAACTTTAGCAAGAAACGCAAACAAATTCTCGGTAGACGTTACTGACCCCAAAACGTCGGCGTTTCACCGCACCGGGAATCTCCCTTAACGCTTCTGAGTTATAAAATGGGCTTTATTAGTGAGCCCAATACAGACCTCTGGGCTCTGGTAATAATTCTTATTGTTTAAAAAGTGTTTTTTTTTTTCCAACTGTTACGCATGGGTCATGGCAATACAAATGGACAACTTTGTTTGGTCATCTAAAGTAAAAGAAAATAACTTTTCGTACCAATCGTTGTAAGTAACTTTTTTTGTCCAATCTAGTGAACTAGTCTTCTTAACTCGAATTATGCTTTCTAAACCATAAAGAAACTAACGGTTATAAGAAAGTGAAAAAAATAATAATAATAATAATAATGGGTTCAACACTTCAATTTTTTTTTGTTGGTCAAATGTATTTTTTTTCAGCACTCAACTGTTGTAGTTGTAATAAATGACATCGTTAATCTAAAATTACGTTTATACCCCATCATTTATTCTGACCAACACCGAAAGGAGATAGAAAGAGGATTAAAAAGTCAAACTACAAATGGCATTCTCGTGATTATTATACACTACCTCGGACTTTCCGTAATTGTTTAGTCTATCATTGCCCCAAAAATAAAAATAAAAGTTTGACAAAAAAATAACATGATTTTGATTGGTATAAATCTAGCTGTTTTTGGCTGTAATAATTTCTCAATTTTCTTTTTTTCCTTTGTTTTTCTTTTGCTTTTAAATGATTTTGCCTCTCCATTTTCTCTTTTGCTAGCATCATCATATCAGCTAAAGAAGAAATATCAGAAGAAAGACCAATCTTTTGTTTCTCTCTATTTTTTGTTAACTTCTGCTTCTCAATTTGAAATAATATGGAGGACGATCGAAAAGAGGTACAAACATCTTCTTTTTCATCTGTTTCATTATCTCTAGTCTCTGTTGTTTTGTTTCCGGAGAAAATATAATGGGGAAATTTTGTTTATTACTAAGAAATCGAGATCTGCTAGTTCGGATTCTGTCGGGAATAGAACATGGTTTTACGGAGTTTAACAAGCTCCAGCACGACTGAGTTGTTGTGGTGGTACGATTAAATTAAAATTAAGCATCTGGGTAATCGGAAAACAAAATTCCAGTACTATATTCTAAAGTTTCGTCCTTTTTTTAACATCTCGAGAGCAGAAATTTTGTCATAACGAGGTATATTTTCTACTTGGTATTTCCGAACTTTATTGGATTGAGGGATAAAAGTATCCTACTTGATTTTCTCGATAATTGATTTAAGCTTATAAGTATTTCAAAGCTTATAAATTGTTCAATAAAGTGAAGAACTTGGAATTAGTTTCTAAGAGAATTCGCCTTTGTCCTCATAATGCGTCGCTTTGTAAATATCTCTGTTTTTCTTTTATTTTCTTAAGTCTATGCTTCAAAATTTGAAACCTCTTGAATTTGTTTTTTGAACAAAAATTTGTGTGTTTTTGTTAATGCAGAAGAATACTCCGTGGCTATCAGTGCCACAGTTTGGTGATTGGGACCAAAAAGGAGGAGCAACAATGCCTGATTACTCAATGGACTTCACTAAGATTAGAGAGATGAGGAAACAAAACAAAAGAGATCCTTCTCGAGCCAGTATAGGTAACGAAGAAGAGCTCACTAAGCCACCTGAATCAACAACACCAACGGCTAAACTCCCGACGGTTCAAAGTGAAAACCAACGAGAGTTCTCTCCCACCCATCATCACCAACCACATTCTCCTTCTGTAAGATTCCAAATCATGATTTGACTTGATTGTTTTAATCTCAAATGTTTGCATTTGCATTTATGTTATGAAAATGTGAGTAAGATAAGAATTTGGTGTGGTTGTTTGGAACAGACGAGGAAAAGCATCTTCAGCTGCTTCAACTGCTGCGTCAAAGCTTGAAGGTTTCTTCTTTGTAGCAAAGGAGCAGTTTTCATTATTGACTTATGATTCGAATTTGAAGATGTATTGTGATTACTAGTTTTTATGTATGTTTGAATCCATTTATCTCTCTTTTTATGCATATACCTCTCTTCCACGAACAATATTAGGAAGGTCAAAACATGGACATTGTTCCAATTTCGCATTGCACAAATGACTTGGAACATTAAGCCCATATAGCCCAATGGACGTGTATAAAAAGCCCATCATACCCAATGGGCTTGTAGAAAAAGCGATTTTTTTCTTACTAGTCCAACAAGTATCTCTACGTCGGGCCGGATTGTATCATAAATCTGGAGTTAGCGTAAATCCAAATAATGTACCCCGCAAATTGTGAAGACAAGACAGAAAAGAAGAAACTATTAATTGTCAACATCTTATGTTTAGTCTTAATTACGGCCCAACTTTCAGGTCCCTACCTACATAAGTTTCTATTTTTGCTTACTTTTTTTTAACGCAAATCATTAAATATCATCATGTTTCTACTTTTTACCTAGCGTAACACAGTACAAAACATATGAACGACCAAAGCCATATCTCCAGACTCCAAGTATTGACTTCCAAGTTGTCAGAACAAATTGAATCGGTCCTGTAAATTTGTTTGTCAACCAAATCAGACGGACTGTCGTTTAAAACTTATTGGTCTCAACTGACACGGTCGAGTCAACACTGCATAGAACGTAGAACCTTGTCGGTGAGGTTAATGCGTTAATAATATGATATTACGATTTTCACACATATTAAAACAAAACTTGTGAAATAATATGACATAACTTTATTTATTATTTACAAAAAAATAAATAAAGATGTTTGAGATAAATTATAATGGGAAACTGAAAACATCAATCTTTTTAGAAATATTTTTTTCTCCAAACATCAATCAATTAGAAACATATCCAGTAATTTTCAGTAAAACATCAATAAAATGCTAGTTTGTTTACATTGAAACAATGTCGGAAAAAACATCTAATCTTTCGAACAATTAAATCAGTTATATCTTTCTTTCTTTTTTGTCAAGAATCGACCATAGCCTAAAATCTATTTCTAAAATTCTTTTTCTAAGCTACCACAATGTAGCTAGTAGGAATCGAACCCTAATACCACGTCATTACCTGGATCATCCAAACCACCAGATTGAGATTAACTCGGCATCGGTTATATCTTTTAGATATGAAGAAATAATAAAAAGAGACAAAATTAATGTTTGTGTCTATATAAAGGGAAAACCCGAGCCAATTTTCAAGAAGTCTCACCATCTTTAGAAATTCGGTGATATTTGTCGCATACACCACTTCCGACATATTGAGTGAACTTAAGCACATCATTTCCAAACAAATTGTTTTGTCCACAGCAATAAATAATTTTCAACTTAGATAACATTACTTTATCTCTTTCTCAATTTTCATTATATTAATCATAACCCCAATAAAAAGTTAATTTGTTTACATTAAAATAAGTGTGAGAAATACGTCTAATTATTTAGAGCTCGAGAAAAAGAACTAAATAAACTATTGTGTCAAAATAAAAGTAAACTAATTTTCAAGGGATCTTATCATCTTTAGAAACTCGGTAATGTTTATCGCGTACACCACTTCCAAACTCAAGCACGTCATTTACAAACAAATATTTTTATCCACAACAACACTACGTAATTTTCAATTATGATGATATTATTTTTTTCTATATCAACTTTCAGTACAGTAATCATGAATCCAATAGAAAAGTAGTTTGTTTACATTAAAACAATTTCCACCAAAACTTAGAGCATCTTCATTGACACACCATTATAATATTAATATTCTATATGTTTTTAATTTGAGATATTCATTCATTAATAAAGATATTCACTTGAGTTTATTATTAATATAATATTAACATTTTTATCCCAATTTTAGATTTTAAAATTATGACATGAAATTTAAAAAATAGATAAATTTATTTGAATAAAATATTAATATATCATTTAAATTTATGGATTATTTGATTTTATGATTTATTGAAAAAGTGATTACATATGAACTTATTAAGTATCATTTAAACTATTAGAGATTTGATTTATTAAGAAAAAAAAGATAAAGTATCGAGGACATGTGGCCCAGTGGTAGTGGTCACTTTAGTATTCTTTAGATACCAGAGTTTGATTCCTCTCAGATGCAAAAGAAGAAAAAAAAAGATTTTAGAATTTAAGTTTTTACTACGGATCAGGTATTGTCGATCCAATTATAAGGATAAAGTTGACAAAAAAAATAAAAAATAAAGTCAATTTTATAGTGATATATGTTAAAACGAAAATCTCTCAAATATATCTTATAGCTTACAATTTCAGAGACTCTTATCTGGGTATCACAAAATCTATAATAATATTATATTATTTTATAATATTTTATTGATGTGATACATAGTAAGAGACTTCCAATGGAGATACCATTATAGCCCTTTTAACCAGTAAATCAGTTATATCGTTTAGAGATCGAGAAAAAAAACACTAAATAAACTTTTGTGTCCAAATAAAAGCAAGTCAATCTTCAAGGGATTTTACCATCTTTAAAAACTCGGTGATGTTTGTCACGAACGCCACTTCCTGACATATTAAGTGAACTAAAGCACATGATTTACAAACAAATTGTTTTGTCCACGACAATAAGTAATTTTCATCTTGGATAACATTATTTTATATCTTTCTCAATTTTTATTATATTAATCATAAACCCAATAAAAATTTAATTTGTTTACATTAAAACAAGGTTGAGAATAATTTTCAACTTAGATAGTATTTTTTTTCTTTTTGTCAGCTTTTATAATATAATCATAAATCCAATAAAAAAAAGTAGTTTATGTACATCAAAACAAGCTCGAGAAAGACTTCAAACCCTTTGAACCAGTAAATTTGCTTTATTATTTAGAGATCGAGAAAAAGCACAAAATAAACTTTGGTGTCCAAATTAAAGTAAACCAATCTTTAAGGGGTCTTACTATCTTTAGAAACTCGGTGATGTTTATCGCGCACACTATTTTTGACGTATTGAGTGAACTAAAGCAAGTCATTTACAAACAAACTTTTTTCCACAATAACAATAAGTAATTTTCAACTTGGACGGTATTGATTTTTTTTTATCAACTTTCATTACATTAACCATGAATCCAATATAAAGGTAATTATTTACATTAAAACAATTTCGATAATAACTTATAACCCATTAAACTAGTAAATCGGCTCTATAGTTTAGAGGTCCATATAAAAAAAAGTTTTATGTCCAAATAAAGCAAGTTAATTTTAAAGGGGTCTTACCATCTTCAAAAACTTAGTGATATATGCCGCGAACGCCACTCCCAACATATTGAGTGAACTCAAACACGTCATTTTACAAACAAATTGTTTTGTTCACAACAATAAGTAATTTTCAACTTAGATTGTATTTTTTTATCAATATTCATTATATTAATCATGAATCCAATAAAAAGATAGTTTGTTCACATTAAAACAAACCCAAGAAAGACCTTTAACCTTTAGAACTATTAAATCAGCTCTATCATTTAGAGATCGAATAAAACACAAAATAAACTTTTGTGTCCAAATAAAAGAAAGTCAATCTTTAAGGGGTCTTGCCATCTTTAGTAACTCAGTGATGTTTGTCACAGACGCCACTTCCAACATATTGAGTGAACTCAAGCACATTATTTACAAACAAATACTTTTGTTCACAATAATTCACTAAGTAATTTTCAACTTGAATGGTATTCTTTTTTTTTTTTTAATCACGAATTCAATAAAAAGGTAGTTTGCTTACATTAAAAAAAATTTGAAAAAATACTTAGAACATCTTTATTGGTACACTATTATAATATTAATATGTTTTTAGGTTTTTAGTTTGAGATATTCATTCATCTCTATTAGTGAAGATACTCACTTAAGTTTCTTAATAATATAAAATTAATAATTTATCTTAATTTAAAATTTTAAAATTATTACATGAAACTTTAAAAACAAATAGTTTTATTAACTAAAAAGTGATATTAAAATATTAAATTTATGGATAATGGAAGTTAAAAAATAGATAATTTTATTTTATGATTTATAACTACATCAAAATTAGAAAAATAATTACATATAAACTTATTAAGTATCACTTGAGCTCTTAGAGATTTGATTTATTAAGAAAAAAGTAAAGCCAATTATAAAGTAACATGTGTCACAAAAGAGAATATTTCAAATGTATTTCATAGTCTCTCATTTGAGAATCACAAAATCAATAATAATACTTTATTATTTTATAACATATTATTGTTGTGATACCAAATATAGACACCAAAGATCAAGAAAAAACACTAAATAAACATTTGTGTCCAAATAAAATAAGTCAATCTTCAAGGGATCTTACCACATTTAAAAAGTCAGTGATATTTTTTGCAATCACCACTTCCGACATATTGAGTGAACTCAAACACGTCATTTACAAATAAATTGTTTTTTTCACCACAACAATAAGTAATTTTCAACTTAGATTTTAGTATTTTTTTCTCTTTTTTATCAACTTTCATTATATTAATCTTGAACCCAATAAAAACGTAGCTCGTTCACATTAGAACAAGCTCTAGAAAGACTTCTAACCCTTCGAACCAGTAAATTGGTTTTATTGTTTAAAGGTCGAGAAAAAATACTAAATAAAATTTTGCGTTCAAATAATAGTAAGTCAATCTTTAAGGGGTCTTACATCTTTATAAACTCGGTGATGTTTGTCTCGCAAACCATTTCCGATATATTGAGTAAACTCAAACACGTCATTTACAAACAAATTTTTTGTCCACAATAACATAAGTAATTTTTAACTTTGATGGTATTCTTTTTTTTATGTCATTTTTTATTATATCAATCATGAACCCAATAGAAATGTAGTTTGTTTACATTGAAACAATCTCGAGGAAAAGTTAATAACTCTATGAACTAGTAAATTACCTCTAGAGATCAAGATAAAACATGAAATAAAATTTTGTGTCAAAATAAAAGCAAGTTAATTTTCAAGGGATCTTACCATCTTCAGAAAATCGGTGACGTTAGTCGCACACGTCACTTCCGACATATTGAGTGAACTCATACACGTCATTTACAAACAAATACTTTTGTCCACAATAACACTAAGTAATTTTTAACTTGGATGGTATTCTTTTTTCTTTTTATCGACCTTCCTTATTAATCATGAATTTAATAGAAATCTCATTTGTTTACATTAAAACAAATTCTAGAAAGACTTAGAGCATCTTCATTGGTACACTATTATTATGTTAATTTCTTTTGTTTTTATATTTTGAGATATTCATTCATTTCTCCTCCATTAGTGATGATACTCACTTAATTTTCTTATAAATATAATATTAAAATATTTATCTTACATTAAAATTTTGAAATTATTACGTTAAACTTAAAAAACAGATAAGTTTATTTAATAATTGATATTATTATATTAAATTTATGAATAATTGAAATTATATATATAATTTTATTTTATAATTTATAAATATATCAAAATTAGAAAAACAATTACATATAAACTTATTAAGTATCATTTATACTCTTAGAGATTTGGTTTATTAAAGAAAAAATTAAAGCCAATGATATAGTGACATGTGTCACAAAATAGAGTCTCTCAAATGTATATTATAGTCTCTTATTTGAGAGATTCTTGTATGAGTATCACAAAATCTATAATAACACTTTCTTGTTTTTAATATTGTGATACCTATTGAGAGACCCCCAATGGATATATACCCTATAACCCTTCGAACCAGTAATCTACTATATCGTTTAGAGATCAAGAAAAAGCACTAAATAAACTTTCGTGTCCAAATAAAAGCAAGTTAATCTTTAAGGGGTTTTACCATTTGGAAACTCAGTGATATTTGGCTCGAACGCCACTTTTGACATATTGAGTAAACTCAAGCACGTCATTTACAAACAAATTATTTTGTCCGTAACAATGATAAGTAATTTTCAACTTGGATAATATTCTTTTTTTCTTTTTGTCAATGATCATTATATTAATCATTAATCCAATAAAAAGGTAATTCATTTACGTTAAAATAAGCTCGAGAAAGATTTCAAACCCTTCGAACCAGAAAAACACAAAATAAATTTTTGTGTCCATATAATATTAAACCAATTTTTAAGAGGTCTTATCATCTTTAGAAACTCGATGATGTTTGTCGTGCATGACACTTCCAACATATTGAGTGAACTTAAGTATGTTATTACAAACAAATAATTTTATTTATAACAACACTACTTAATTTTCAAGTTGGATGGTATTCCTTTTTCTTTTTATCAACTTTCATTACATTAATCATGAATCTAATGAAAATGTAGTTTTCTACATCAATTTCAAGAAAGACTTAGAGCATCTTCATTGGTGTGATATTCATTTGAGTATCACACCATTACAATATTAATTTTTTAAAATATTTTTTTAGGTATTCATTCATCTCTATTAGTGAAGATACTCACTTGAGTTTCTTATCAATATAATATATATATATTTTTTCCTAATTTAAAATTTAAAATTATTACATGAAACTAAAAAATAGATAATTTTGTTTAGTGAAAATGATATTAATATATAATTTAAATTTATGGTTAAAAATAGATCATTTTATTTTATGATTTATATATATATATATATATATCAAAATTAGAAAAATAATTACATGTAAACTTATTAAGTATCATTTAAACTATTAGGGATTCGATTTATTAAGAAAAAATTAAAGCCAATTATGTTGTGACATGTGTCAGAAAAGAAAGTCTCTCAAATATGTCATATAGTCTCTCATTTGAGATACTCTCGTATAAATATTATAAAATCTATGATAATATTCTATTGTTGTGATACTCATTGAGAGACTCCTAATGGATATACTCTTATAACCTTTTGAACCAGTAAATCGACTCTATCGTTTAAAAATAGAGAAAAAACACTAAATGATCTTTTGTGTCCAAATAAAAGCTAGCTAATCTTTACGGGGTCTTACTATCTTTAGAAATTCAGTGATTTTTATCGTGAAAGACACTTTCGACATATTGAATGAACTGAAACACGTCATTTACAAACAATTTTTTGTCCACAACAACAATAAGTAATTTTTAACTTGGATCTGTTTTTTTTCTTATCAACTTTCATTATATTAATCATGAATACAATCAAAAGGAAGTTTGTTCACATTAAAACAAGATCGAGAAATACTTTTATCCTTCAAACTAGTAAATCGGCTTTACCGTTTAGAGAAAGAGGAAAAAAACTAAACAAATTTTTGTGTCCAAATAAAAGTTAGTCAATTTTTACAGGGCCTTACCATCTTTAGAAACTCGGTAATATTTATTGTGCATGCCACTTCCGATGTAATGAGTGAACTCAAGCACGTCATTTACAAACACATTTTTTTGTCCACGACAACAAGTAATTTTCAACTTGGATTTCTTTTTTTTTTATCAACTTTTATTTTATTAGTCATTAATCCAATAAAAAGGTAGTTTATTTACATTAAAAAAAATCTCGAGAAAAACTTATAACCCTTCAAACGAGTAAATTGGCTCTATTGTTTAGAATCGAGAAAAAGCACAAAATAAACTTTTGTGTCCAAATAAAAGCAAGTGAATTTTCAAAGTCTTACCATCTTTAGAAACTCGGTGATGTTTGTCGCGAACACCACTTTCGACAAATTGAGTGAACTCAAACTTCTCATCTACAATCAAATTTTTTTTGTCCACAACCATAATAAGTAATTTCAACTTGAATAGAATTCTTTTTTTATCAACTTTAATTATATAAATCATGAATCCAATAAAAAGGTAGTTTGCTTACATTAAAATAAGCTCGAGGAAGACTTTTAACCCTTTGAATGAGTAAATCGGTTTTATCGTTTAGAGATAGTGAAAAAGCATCAACTAAACTTTTGTGTCCAAATAAAAGTAAATCGGCTTTATCGTTTAGAGATAGTGAAAAAACATCAACTAAACTTTTGTGTCCAAATAAAAGTAAGTCAATCTTCAAAATCTTCAAGGAGTCTAAGCATCTTTAGAAACTCAGGTGAGGTTTGTCGCGCATGCCACTACCTACATATTGAGTGAATTCAAACACGTCATTTACAAACAAATTTTTTTGTCCACAATAATAATAAGTAATTTTTAACTTGGATAATATTATTTTTTATTTTTATCAACTTTCATTATATTAATCTTAAATCCAATAACAGAGTAGTTTGCTTATGCTAAAACAATCTTGAGAAAAAAATCTAAATAAACTTTTGCGTCTAAATAAAAGCAAGCTAATCTTCAAGGGGTCTTACTATGTTTAGAAATTGTTTGTCATGAACAACACTTTCGACATATTGAGTGAACTCAAACACGTCATATACAAACAAATTGTTTTGTCCACAACAACAATAAGTAGTTTTCAACTTGGATAGTATTCTTTTTCTTTTTGTCATTTTCATTATATTAATCACTAATCCAATAAAAAGGTAGTTTGTTTACATTAAAACAAGCTCGAGAAAGATTTCTAACCCTTCGAACAAGTAAATCGTCTTTATCGTTTAAAGATCGAGAAAAAACACAAAATAAACTTTTGTGTCCATATAAAATTAAACCAATTTTCAAGGGTCTTGCCATCTTTAGAAACTCGGTGATGTTTGTCGCGCATGCTACTTCTAATATATTGAGTGAAATCAAGCACGTCATTCACAAATAACTTTTTCTGTACACAACAAGAATAAATAATTTTTAACTTAGATGGTATTCTTTTTTCTTTTATCAACTTTTATCATATTAATCTTGAATCCAATAGAAAGTTAGTTTATTTACATTAAAAGAATCTCCAGAAAAAAAATATAATACTTCAAACTAGTAAATCGGCTCTATCATTTAAATATCGAGAAAAAGCACGAAATAAATTTTTGTGTCCAAACAAATGCAAGCCGATATTCAAGGGGTCTTACCATCTTTAGAAACTTGGTGATGTTTCTCGCGAACGCCACTTTTGACGTATTGGGTTAACACAAACACGTCATTTACAAAAAAAATTCTATCCACAACAACAATAAGTAATTTTTAACTTGGATAATATTCTTTTTTATTTATATCAACTTTCATTATATTAATTTTGTAACCAATAACAAAGTAGTTTGCTTACACTAAAACAATCTCAAGAAAAAATTCTAAATAAAATTTTGTGTCTAAATAAAAGCAAACTAATCTTCAAGAGGTCTTACTATGTTTAGAAACTGTTTGTCCCGAACAACACTTTCGACATATTGAGTAAATTCAAGCACGTCATATACAAACAAATTGGTTTGTCCACAACAACAATAAGTAATTTTCAACTTGGATAGTATTCTTTTTTCTTTTTGTCAATTTTCATTATATTAATCATGAATCCAATAAAAAGTAGTTTGTTTACATTAAAACAAGCTCGAGAACGATTTCTAACCCTTCAAACCAGTAAATCGTCTTTATCATTTAAAGATCGAGAAAAAACACAAAATAAATTTTTGTGTCAATATAGGATTAAACCAATTTTCAAGGGTCTTGCTATCTTCAGAAACTCGGTGATGTTTGTTGCGCATGCCAGTTCTGACATATTTAGTGAACTCAAGTGTGTCATTTACAAACAAATTTTTTTGTACACTGCATCAATAAGTAATTTTCATTAAGGGGTCTTAATAAAATCAAGATAATTTTATTTTATGGTTTATAAATATATCAAAATTAATTACATATAGACATATTAACTATTATCTAAACTAAGAAAAAAATTACAGCCAATTATGTAGTGACATGTGTTAGAAAAGAAAGTCTCTCAAATATATCATATAGTCTTTCATTTGAGATACTCTTGTATAAGTATCATAAAATCTATAATAATATTTTATTATTGTGATACTCATTGAGAGACTCCTATTAGATATACTCTTATAACCCTTTGAACCAGTAAATCGGCTCTTTCGTTTAAAGATCGATAAAGAGCACTAAATAAACTTTTGTGTGCAAATAAAAGCTAGCCAATATTCATGGGGTCTTACCAACTTTAGAAATTCGGTGATATTTGTCGTGAAAGGTACTTTCGACATATTGAGTGAACTGAAACACGTCATTTACAAACAAAATTTTTTGTCCACAACAACAATAAGTAATTTTTAACTTGGATGATTTTCTTTCTTTTTTTTCTATCAACTTTCATTATATTAATCATGAATCCAATAAAAAGGTAGTTTGTTTACATTAAAATAAGATCGAGAAAGACTTCTATCCTTCAAACCAGTAAATCGGCTTTCTTGTTTTGAGAACGAGAAAAAACACTAAATAAATTTTGTCTCCAAATAAAAGTTAGTTAATTTTCGAGGGGCCTTACCATCTTTAGAAACTCGGTGATGTTTGTCGCGTACGCCACTTCCAACGTATTGAGTGAACTCAAGCAAGTCATTTACAAACAAATTTTTTTGTCCACAACAACAATAAGTAATTTTCAACTTAGATGGTATTCTTTTTTCTTTTTATCAACTTTCATTATATCAATTATGAAACTAACAAAAAGGTAGTTTTTTTACATTAAAACAAGCTCAAGAAAGACTTTTATCCTTCGAACCAGTAAATCGGTTTTATCGTTTAGAGTTTGAGAAAAATCACTAAATAAACTTTTGCGTCCATAAAAAATTAAATAAATCTTCAAGGTATCTTACCATCTTTAGAAACTCGGTGATGTTTGTCATGCATGCCACTTCCGACATATCGAGTGAACTCAAGCACGTCATTTACAAACAAATCTTTTTATCCATAACAACAATAAGTAATTTTCAACTTGGATGGTATTTTTTTTTTCTTTTTATCAACTTTCATTATATTAATCATGAATCCAATAAAAAGGTAGTTTGTTTACATTAAAAAAATCTCGAGAAAAACTTATAATCCTTCAAAACAGTAAATCAGTTCTATCGTTTAGATATCGAGAAAAATCACGAAATAAACTTTTGTGTCCAAACAAAAGCAAGCCAGTCTTCAAGGGGCCTTACCATCTTTAGAAACTCAGTGATGTTTGTCGCGAGCGCCACTTCCGACATATTGAGTGAACTCAAACACATAATTTACAATCAAATTTTTTTTTATCCACAACAATGATAAGTAATTTTCAACTTGAATAGAATTCTTTTTCTTTTTATCATCTTTAATTATATAAATCATGAATCCAATAAAAAGGTAGTTTTTTTACATTATAACAAGATCGAGAAAGATTTTTAGTCCTTCAAATGAGTAAATTGGCTTTATCATTTAGAGATAGAGAAAAAACATTAACTAAACTTTTGTGTCCAAATAAAAGTAAGTCAATCTTCAAAATCTTTAAGGAGTCTTACCATCTTTAAAAACTCAGTGAGGTTTGTCGCGCATGCCACTACCGACATATTGAGTGAACTCAAGTACGTTATTTACAAACAAAATTTTTTGTCCACAATAACAAATAGTAATTTTCAACTTGGATGGTATTCTTTTTTCTTTTTTTATCAACTTTCATTACATAAATAATGAATCCAATCAAAAGATAGTTTGTTTACATTAGAGCAATATCGACAAAGACTTATAATCTTTCAAACCAAAAAATAGGTCTCATTTAGAGATTAAAAAAAGGCACTAAATAAACTTTTGTGTTCAGATAAAGGTCAGCCAATCTTTATGGGGTCTTACCATCTTTAAGAACTCGGTGTTGATTGTCTTGAACATCAAATCTGATATATTGAATGAACTTAAACATGTCATTGCCCGTAAAAGTACTTCAAATTTGGTGTGTATGGGTAATATTCGTGGATAATATCATTCATTATTTCATATACATATCTGAACCATAAATTACTGATAATGAAACATAAATCTAATATGTAGAATATATATATATATATATATATATATATAAAGGTACAATGCACTTTGAGTACATACGAGGTCGTACCATCTTTAAGAACTCGGTGTTGATTGTCGTGAACATCAAATCTGATATATTGAGTGAACTTAAACACGTCATCGACCATAGAAATATTCCAAATTTGGTGTGTACAGGTGATATTCGTGGATAATATCATTCATTATTTCATATACATATCTGAAACGAAAATTAACGATAATGAAACAAAAGTCTAATTTGTAGAATACGTATATAAAAAGGTACAATGTACTTTGAATACTTACAGGGTCTTACCAATTTTAAGAACTCAGTGTTGTTTGTCGTGAACATCAAATCTGATATATTAAATGAACTTAAACATGTCATTGCCCATAGAAATACACCAAATTTGGTGTGTAGGGGTGATATGTGGATAATATTATTCATTATTTCATATACATATCTGAATCGTAAATTAATGATAATGAAACAAAAATCTAATTTGTAGAATACGTACATAAAAAAAGGTAAAATGTACTTTGAGTACTTACGGTGATAGGCTCCTCGATGGTAGACCCTCGACCAATAAACAAAGTCTAGATTCGGTTGTTGAGTTTTTGGCTAAATACACCAAGGATAAAGGGGAGACGAACTTCCTTGGGAAACATGTCGAAGATAAAGGAGAGACGACCTTCTTAGACATGTTTCAGCTGCCTAAACTCAATGACTCGTCCATCACTCAAGCACCTGAGCCAGACTCGAGACCACTACAACAACCTTCCCCGGAGGATCCTGGAGACATACGGTCAGATATTAAGACGCTGCAGACGCTACAGAGCGAATTAAGACATGAGGTTGATTGCTATGGATTTTTGATTCAATCAGCTAACTCCTCGAAGTGGAATCAACCCAAACAAAGTTTGGAGCCGAAAGTTATGGATTTTAGAAGCTGGACCTTCTGCGCAAAGGCCTTATTCGCGACAAGGCCAAAGATTGAGCTACACAGCCCACATCAGGCACGGCCTTCACCTCAAACCACTTGGAGGTTATTCTTGGGCTTTTCATGGTTCCAAAAAGCCCAAGACCGCAGCACTCCACCATCGGATCCACCAGATACACTCCAAACAACAAGATGGTCTGATCCGGTGCTGTTTAAGGAAGGTCCGGGACATGCTTGCTTCAAGGGACTTCAGACATATGTGTGGTGACCAGGAGACTATCTAGGCCACTCATAATCATTTAGGAAAGTCTTACCATGCACCAGCTCTCACATGATTGGGCGAATCTCTCCCAATTGAAGA
>OVAX01001644.1:0-41298 GCA_900406405.1 Lepidium africanum | reverse complement strand
GTGATTTTAGGAGTCATTGCTTGCAAACAGCTTATCTAGCATAAATTTTATGAAGCAAAGTCATCACTTCTGTTAAAAACCTCTTGTTTACAACTTTCATTTATCAATGTCTCGCACTCTCCACAACACTAATTTTCTAACTCAATTTCGCTCTTTTTCAGTATTCAGACATCTATTATCTATGTAACAACTTGAGGCTGAGATGGTGAAAATGAAAGGGGCGACAATTTGACCATTAATCATAGGAGGCAATGTATGGAATGACCATCGACATGAACACGTCGTAAGAGAGAGTTGTGTAGCCTGTGTAACCTGAAAATATCCACATGATTCATGATTTAAATGATTTCCAAAGTGCTATTATGAAATTCTCATTGAATTCTAGACTTATGATCACATCAAGCAAATTCTGAAAACTTTACCTTGAAATTAAAAACCTATATCCAAAAGCTAATAAGTATGCACAAATAAGTAAAAATTTTACCAAGACGCAGTAGAGAATCTCTAGGAATCTTGTAAATGAACATCAGAAACCTAATCGTTGTGTTACTAATTCCTTCGTAGCCAGAAAAAGACAACGCTTGCCATAGCTCCGACTAATCGAGAAATCCGCTCGGATCTCTATCTGCTGACTCGAAGCTTCTCACAATTTCCGGATGCGTTTCCGGTGAAAACATTCCGGAGGAGTTGAATTGATGTGTTGGTTGATACGGATAAGCGTAATTGTATATATTATCTCCGTCGAGCTGATGTTGCTGGAACGACTTAGGAAGTTCTGGTGCCGAAGGCGCGTACGCGTTTGAATATGCCATTAATGGATCAGATAACAAACAAATTCGTAGAAATGGCTTGGAAATTCGGAGAAAATATGGTTATGGCTATGTCTCAAATTACAGAGGTTGAAGACGACTGTTTTATTATTCTCTTGCTTGTTCTTTGATACAATTGTGTTCGCGTTTTTGATAAAATTTATTAGTATTAAAATCGGACGGTCAATATTAATCCAACGGGTAAGACTGAGCGTGCTTTATGAATTTGAAAACCGGACAAGTCGGTTTAAGTGGCTCAAACGTGAACCGTTCTTTGAACCGCTAAAATCAGCCTAAATTTGTCAGAACCGGTTTATTTCAATTAGGCCTGATCTCTTTAATTTAAATATGGGCTTCTAATATAAATGGGCCGAGATGGTTTATTTCCATGGCCTGATCTGTTTTGATATTTTTATTAACTCAACGTAAGGCGGGAAAGACGGCGAGGAGAGGGAGAGATAAAAGAATGGAGTTGAGAATGTAATGGCCTGATCTGTTCATAAAGATCCTAACGGGAACATAATTGAAAGAAAGAAGAGAAAAACTGTTTACCAAATTCGACAGAAGAAATCGTTAACAAGAAATGCGAGAGAGAGATTATAAGAGGGGAATGAAGAACTGTTTTGGGGCTTCTTATCAAAGAGAGGGAAATAGTTGAGGCCGATGATACGCTCGCCGGAGCTATGAATTTGTTAAGAAAGGTCAAAGATCGAGCATAATGAATAGAAAACGAGAAGGAGAACAGAAGCATACAAGTTAAAAAAAGGGAGATGAGAGGCAGAGTAGCTAAAAAGAGGGTTCTCCAATGTAGCTACTTTCCTAATACTTTTTAATTAATCTTCGATCTATTGCTAACTCGCTAGACATTATTCCATTGGAATCCGAGATACGTTGTAGTCGGCTATTCGTAATTTTACGACTAGTGGGTCGTTATGTGAGAAGCTTACTCCTTCGACATTTTTGGTAGCGAATGTAACTTCTGAATCAACTAGTCCTAAGCTCTCTTCGACTGGATCAAGGTTGACTGCTGCTACAACCTTCCACATGTACCTCTTGATTGATCTTATAGTGTTGTCACAAAATTGAATCCTCCCATGTTTACATTGACTTTTACTCTTGGGGACCCTGATTCTTTGGATTCTTTGTCCNACTCTTGGGGACCCTGATTCTTTGGATTCTTTGTCCTGTTTTTGCCGTTTTGGTTTTTCTTTGGCACTACTGTCTTGGTTTGCCGCTTTGTAAGCTGCTTCTCGCAACTCGGCTTCTTTTCATTTATGCGCCTTGAACTGTTGAGTCTCTTATTCTGAAAGATTCAACTCTCCTTTGTTGAACTTCTCGGCAAGTAGTTCTTGCAGTTGTTTGCACTTCGAAGTGGAATGACCGATCCTATTGTGAAAAGCACAATATTCACTTCGGTTGTAAGTGTTGTTGAATGGCTTCTTACGAGATGGGCTTTCAGTTTTGTCGACTTGAAAAGCTGCCGTCGAGATCGCTTTTCCTCTGAAATTGTGTTGTCTTGGCTCATGATATTCTTCTTTCAACTCTTTAACTCATGAGTCTTGATGATTTTTCTGAGTTCTGGCGAGGATTTGCTTCTCCTCTACGTAGTCTGCATACCTTGCTGCTCTACAAAGGGTATCCGAGATAGTATTGGGCTGATTTACGAAAAGATCTCTTTTCACGGTCTCATCTGTAACTATTCCGGTTCTTAGTACTGGGGCGATTTAGGTAAAGCTTAATGAGGAGTGAATTAGACCTTGACTCAATCAACCCTCTTTTTTTTCTTTTACTAATTTTGGGTCAAACTGTTCGAACCTACTCTCAAACTTCCTTCACTTTAGGAGTAATTTCTCATCAGTAAATTTTCCATCCTAAGACAAAAACAATTACTTATATAAATTTTTTTACAGAACAAATTAAGGCTTTTCTTTTCCAACAAATTCGATGAATTGTCTCCCCAAGTTACTCAAAGGTAAGAAATATTCAACTAAAAAAAATATATTCAACACAAAGAACGCAACTAATCATAATATCGTAATACATTTGTTTTAACCTAAACGATAATTTCATTATATATAAAGGAAGAAGCTCTTCGCTTAGTTTAACCTTATTTTCTTATAGTTTCATCATCAGGCTCTAGCTTTAGCTCTCTGTGTATTCGAGTAAAAGACCTAATTTTGATTAGATCAAACGAGAGAAAGTGACAAAACAGTAATCCTTGAATCATAAATGACAAAAGGTGTTTTTGATTTCTCTGCATCAAAAGTGTTTCTTCGGCCAGTTCTAATCGTTGACACAACGTCGTCTCCTTCTCCGGAGACTTTGCGCAAAAGGTATGAACAAGTTTTGCTTATTCACATACATTCATATTCGTACATAAAGTTTTACTTAGTAGAGTTCTTCTTCTATAGACGTTTTCTATTTTGTTATTGTTATAGCGGCTAAAGCAAAACCTAATAATCATATGTTAACTTGTTATGCAGAGACCGAACATGGCCACTATGGATCCAAGAAGTAATGGCTACGTCGATCCCGTAAATGTATGTAATCAAAACCTTAGGACTCTAGTGAATATAAATAAGTATAGTTTTCGATTGTTTGAATTGAATGAGAAACGATTGCAGGAGCGCGAGAGAGATGAAGTTGAAGTAGTAGAGGTTCATGATGATCAAAGTGTGGTGTCTCTCAAATCTAATGATTCTGAGCTTAAGAAGATTAAGGAAAACAAGAAGAAAAGTGGCTGGACTAATGCAATCATATTGCTAGGTATGATATATATCTTTATACAGAAAGTGAAAAATTCGTGTTAAAAATCTAAACAAGTTGTGGTTAAATGTGCACAGTCACGGTTTATCAATCACCTTACATGATGATTTGATCAATGATTGTCAAAATTAGCTTATGTAAATTAATTATGATGGTAGCTTTTAAGTTGAGTTCTAATGATGTTGTTATATATGATTTTGTTATCTTTCTATGTGAACAGTTAATCAAGGATTAGCGACACTGGCCTTCTTTGGAGTTGGAGTAAACTTGGTACTGTTCTTAACACGTGTTCTAGGACAAGGAAACGCAGAAGCTGCAAACAATATTAGCAAATGGACAGGAACAGTTTACATGTTTTCACTTGTTGGAGCATTTCTCAGTGACTCATATTGGGGTCGTTACTTGACTTGCACGATATTCCAAATTATCTTTGTTCTCGGTGTTGGTCTCCTCTCATTCGTCTCTTGGTTTTTCTTAATTAAACCTCGAGGTTGTGGCGATGGAGATCTTATCTGCAATTCTCCTTCTTCACTCGGCGTGGCTATCTTTTACCTAGCGGTTTATCTAGTCGCTTTTGGATACGGTGGTCATCAACCAACATTGGCTACTTTTGGTGCAGACCAATTACAATTTGATGATGATAAAAACGCTAAAGCTGCGTTTTTCAGCTACTTCTACTTTGCTCTTAACGTTGGATCTCTGTTCTCAAACACAGTACTTGTTTACTTTGAGGATAGGGGAGGTTGGACTGAAGGCTTTTTGGTGTCTTTAGGCTCAGCTATTGTTGCATTGGTGGCTTTTTTGTCTCCGAGTAAACGTTATGTTTATGTTAAGCCTTGTGGGAACCCATTGCCTCGTGTAGCGCAGGTTTTTGTGGCTACAGCTCGGAAATGGAGTGTTGTTCGACCTGAGAATCCTAAGGAGTTGTATGAAGTTGAAGGTCCTGAATCCGCCATTAAAGGAAGTCGAAAGATATTTCACAGTACTAAGTTTGGTTTCTTGGATAAAGCAGCAGTGATTACAGACAATGACAGGTAAAAAGTAAACCAATCTACTTAGCATAATCTATTAGAATTCGATTACTATGATCATTCTAATCTAATATAATCGATTTCAGGAACGAAACAAGGAAGAATTCGTGGAGGTTATGCAGTGTAACTCAAGTAGAGGAAGCAAAATGTGTGATGAAGTTGCTTCCAATGTGGTTATGCACTATAATCTACTCAGTGATCTTCACACAAATGGCTTCATTATTCGTTGAGCAAGGTGATGTAATGAATGCAAACGTCGGTAAATTCCACATTCCTGCAGCAAGTATGTCCGTTTTCGACATTTTCAGTGTCTTAATCTCAACCGGAATCTACCGTCACGTTATCCTCCCACACGTGAGACCCACGGAACTAATGAGAATGGGAATAGGTTTGATCATAGGGATAATGGCAATGGTGGCCGCAGGATTAACAGAGATCCAAAGACTAAAACGAGTTGTCTCGGGTCAAAAGGAGAGTGATCTCTCTATCTTATGGCAGATTCCACAGTACATGCTTGTAGGAGCTAGTGAAGTGTTTATGTATGTTGGACAGTTAGAGTTCTTCAATGGACAAGCACCAGATGGGTTAAAGAACTTAGGAAGTTCTTTGTGTATGGCTTCAATGGCGTTAGGTAATTATGTGAGCAGTTTGATGGTGAATATTGTTATGAGTATAACAAATAGAGGCCTGAATAATCCTGGTTGGATACCTGAAGATCTTAATGAAGGTCATATGGATCGGTTTTACTTTCTGATTGCTATATTAGCTGCCATTGATTTGGGATTCTATTTGTTCTTTGCAAAATGGTATCAACCTATAAATCATGATGAAGATAGCATCAAGGGTACTGGTTCTGGTGGTGATTTGAAGACTGTTCCTGAGTTAGACCAAGTTTGATTTTGTTTTCTATTTTGAGTTTAGATTTTGGTCATAAGTCATCTTTTGAGGTTTTTTTCTAGCTAGTCGATTCGTTGTTAGATTAGTTAGTTTTTTTAGAAATTTTAATAATCATTAGTCGTTTGGTTTTCATGATTTTGTTGGTTTTTTTGTCTAGTTCCTCAAATTTCATTCAATAAAATTAAATTAAGATCTATATGTTCTACTTTATAAATATGTATGATTATCAAAATTAGCTTGTGTATCCACTAAAGATATCATCTTGGCTGTGGAAGTCATTGCTTAACCTCAGACATGTAGCAAAACAGTTCTTAACTTGTGATATTGGTAATGGATTATCAGCTTCCTATTGGTTTAATTCATGGTCCTGCTGGTCCACAAATCACAGGAATCTCGATCTCAGCATCAGTTGCAGAAGGGTGTTTTGATGGCTCATGAATATTGAATCCTTCCTTCAGATAGAACGAATCTACAATACCCTCTCTCTTTTTGTTTAACGTTACTGATGATTTTTTATTTTTTTTAAATGGAATATTTGAACTTTAATATTTACTGATCATGAGATTTAAGAAGAAATGTTTTGATTAAACTGATAAATATACAGTTTTACAAATTTTGTATTGGAGTTTATCTCTAGTGCTAGTCATATAATGTATTCGAATCAAGATTTATCAATCTAATTGGTGACAAAAAAAAAATATTTCGGTTTTACTCAATTTGTTTTATCATTATAACAAAAATACATGAAAAGGCCAAGACAAATTAGATAACCAAAAGAAAAAAAAAAAAGTGAAACTAGTCGAAATTATGACAAACAGCTAAAAGCAACAATTAAGGTTACTTAAACATAACACTTTTAGTAAAAAGATGTTATAAGAGAATGATTAAGGAGAGAACAAAGTAGCATAAATTTCTAAGAACACTTGAACAATAACCTTATGATGTTGACGAGAGTTTAAAGACAAAAAACACTGAAGAAGCTTTTGTAACTCCGCTGCTGCAAATATCTGTCTTTCAACAATCATCTCAACCATTGATGTCCTAAAATCTTCGTACGGGTCCTCTGACTTCTTCACCACTGCAAAACTCTCTGCCTTCGAAGATTCTGATCGTGAAGAGAAGCTTCTAGAAGAAAACAATGTGTCGTCATCATCATCACTTTCTTCTTTGTTGTTATCTTCTTCACTACAAGACCAACACCAAGAACCAGATGATTCAAAACGAGAAACAAAGAGAGGATCAGAACCAAACTGTGATCTCTTTTGTTTCCTAGTTTTCTTAATATTCTTCCTTATATCTCGAAATGAACGACTTTCTTCATAAAATGGATTTGGAGGGAATATAGAAGAAGAGAAGGATTGAGACTTTGATCTTTGACGTGGACTTTTGATTGAGACTTTGATCTCGGACGATGTTGTGTGACTTGTAGCAGGACAAGTCTCAACGACGTCGTAGAGATCTCGTGGTCGGCAAGAACTTAGAGATGACCGGACAAATCTTGGAACACGAAGTCTCATTGTTTTCTCCATGGTAGAGAAAATCAAAGAGAGAAAGAGAGATTAAAGGTAAAAAGACTGTTGGAGAAGATTGTATTAAAGTAGTGTCATCATATAAGACTTTTGGGGTATTAAAGAGAGATAAATACTAGTTGAACAAAAAAAATAAAAAAGTGATAAATCATGTTTTATTTAGATAAAATACAAAATTTAATGATTTTTTAAACTGTGTAAATAAATCTAAAAGATCAATAAAATAAAAAGAGTATTTTTTATTAACAGTTAGATTTACCAGGTATAATATAGTCCAAATTCATCTCCAATATCTCGAATAATACTAAACCAAACAACGTGACACCTCAAATCGAATTTGGGTGTAAGCATGGGCATTCGGGTTTAAGTTAAGTCTTTTTGATCTTCAATTCTATTGAGGTAAGACCCTTTCATATATATATATATATATATATATATATATAATTTTTTTTTCGGGTTGGATTTGGTTCAATTTGAGTTCGAGTTGGAGTTAGAATTCGAAAATTTATGTCTATATTTTTATAAAAATTGAAAGATACTCCTACTAAACATGTAATAAAAAAAAAATTTATGGAATCAAAATTAAATAAAAACATATTGGATATTTATTTGGTTCTGGGATTAGTTCGAGAATGAATTTTGGTTCAGATTGCGGTGGACACATGCATTTAACCATTTGCCCAAAAAGTCATACTCAATAGATATAAATTCTCTGTTTTACTTTTTCATTTTTTCTAGTTTTGGCTTTTATTTTTCGTAATATTAATGATAAATTTAATGATTACAACTTTTACCGTTCTGCAATGTCTTTTGTCCTTTCACTGTCGTCGTTAACTTAAACTATTCGAATTGCTGACACAAAAATTAACCATTGGAATTTCCTTCTTGCTCTCTTCTTTTTGTTTTTATCTTTACATATAGACACTTGACCTTTCTTTGCTCGTTGTTTTCACTAAGTTTTAAAATATTTGATTTTGAAAATTTGAGAAGAATTCTGTTTTGTAATGCTTGTAATCTAGTAGACTCATTAATACAAGTCAGTTCTCTTTAGCTTTTCGAATTCCTCGTTACTAGGCAATTTTATTATATTTAAAAATTGTACAATGTAACGAGGAGAGTTTAACCTTTCTACTTGGCAGATTTGTCATTGTAATTTTTTTCTCTTGTGGTGGGAATTATATATATAAAAGGAGATTACATCTCTCCAGAATTTGATACATCAGCTTTTTAAATCTTTTTGGAGATGACACCTCGGCACTTATTCTTAATCTGACTACCAATTAAATTAGAAGATTAATAAACATCATCACAAGTTAATATATCACCATATGTCTCTCTGCATTCGAAGGGTCGCTTCTCTTCATCCTGATTTTGTCGCAGCATTTGGAGAAAATGAGCAGAGCTGATAATATCCGATCATTTCAACAATCAGAAGCCACACATAAGTTGTCTTTCTATTTTGATTGGCATACACTCAAGAGGTTCACAAATGATGTTTATATGTCCAAAAATGATGTTTATATGTCCAGCAAAATTGGGGAATGAAATTTTAAAGGGGAAATATAAAATAAAATAGTTTAAGCTTTGCAAATCGATTGTAAAAAAGAAGTGGGACGAGAACGAGGTTAAAATTAGCTGCGTTGTTGGAAAAATTAGCTAAATAGCATTAGTTGTGATGAATTGCCATAGCTCATTAGATTGAGTATGAATAGTGCCAACAAAGATGGATTAAAGTGACATCTTTATTCCATCTATATAAGAATCGAAATAAAATAGAGGTGCTTATGTCGCCTTACATTTCATCTTCATCTTGGAAACAAATCAATTATAACACCTTGTTTACTCCAGGCATAAAGTACTTATGTGCAAGCGATAAGACATCAGAGACCAAAAACTTCTACTAACTACATGATTGCTTGTTTTACCATTTTTTATATTGACATAAATTTGTTTATACATACTTCAAAAAGTAGATATCAAATATACTATCTAGAAACATCATCCCGCACTTTTGTGCGGGTTTAAAACTAGTCATTGTAATTTAAAAAGAAGTAGTAATAGTCAATGTTTAGTTAAAGTTGCAAAAATTCCTCATAAAATGTATTTTAGCATTGAATTATTGAAACAATTCTCCCCGGAAATCGTGCACATTGGTTCACGAGTGTGATCGTTTTTTTCAAAAAGGCAATTTAATTCGAATAAAAATGATTGAAAATGACAATTACATAGAAAGGTAATGCACGAGAAAGTCAAATTATATTAGTGCCAATAAAACAAAATACATAAGTAACAAAACAAAACAACTAGGAATGTTATTCACTTTAACCTTTAAAAACAAAACAACTATAACATTGACTTTTAAAAAATTTGAAGAGAAAAAAGAGAAGAAAAACAGTAGCCGATAAACGAAAAATTTTAACTTAAATAACATTTTCATTAGTAGACAAATGCAAATGTAGTAGACTATGTAGTTGCATTGTCATGGAAAGTTTCAGAATATTTTTTGGGCTTGGACAGTATTGCTTCCCCCATAATACATAAAGCGTTTGTATAGGGGCAAGGAGTTTGAGACGAAATCTATTCATTCTTCACTCTTGAGTGAAAATTCTCATGTGAACAATGTCATGCATGATTTTTCAAGATAATGAAAAGATTATTCATCAGTTTCATTATCCACTAGATTATTGAATCGCAAAACTGATTTTCTTATTCATGATTAGCTCTCTTATTTGCCTTAACATTTGGAGTTGACAAAGAAAAGAACATTTTCGATGATCATCTTTGTTATAAACTGTTTAGTTTGGAGACATGAATTTGGTGAATTCCTTTCCAAAAAGAAGAAAAAATATATAAAATGTATTTAAGTTCCGTGGCCAATACAGTGGAGCCCATAATAATATAAACTGCGAGTAAGATGAGGTTCGAACCCCAACGAAGACAGAGAAACCTGAACAAATGGAGAGGACCACTACCCTATTACATAGCCTAATCAAATTAGCATCATTCATTTCTTCATTCTGCTGCTAAAGCTAACTTTCCATGTCTAGCTTTAACGACAACTACATTTTTTATATATAAATCCATAAGAAAAAGGGTAAGGTCAGATGTTTGGAAGTGATATGTAAGTGCGTATTGGCCAATCTAATAAAGTATGGTTTGGTTGTGGCCAGTAGGGGACCATACCAGCTTCTTCCTATTTGAATTTCAAAATTCTCCCTAATTTTTGGGTTTTGTAGAATTCACTTTCAAATATTGTATAATGGGCCTTATTTTCGTTTATTCAAATTAGATTTACTTTAATCTTATGAAAGCACCTACCATAGTGATACGATGTTGATATAACGTATGCCACTATGCCTTGAGTGCTCTGAAATGTTGTTTTTTGTAGAGAAATTGATTTCCTAAAACAAAATTGCAGGCTGTGTAAAAGTGAAAGTGAAACTACATTCTGTGGTCAGTGTAAAAATGACAGTAGAAAAGCTATTTTATAAATGACTGGTTCGAGACACAAGCTATATGCTAAGCTAACCGATTCGGACCAGATACTCTTCTACGCCTACGTCTCTTCTGTCGGATTCTCCAAATGCTTATTAGCACTAGAACTCCTACAACACAACCGGACATAATCAGAACAAGAATCATATTTGATCATGTAATATAAAAAAATGTTTGGTAAGGTTGGCTTTATTACCACTAGCTGCAACACCAGCAGGTACAATCCAGCGAGTAGCAACAAGAAATGGCATATCAATCTGCAAATTCAATGCAATATTACATTAAGTTTTGGTTGGTTCCTTCCATCAACTTATTTAGAAAACACTAGAAGATGAGATGAATTACCTCGTCTTTATTGAAAAGGCCTCCCAGATACTTGTTCTTGGAAGAACTAAGCTCGGATGATCTCCAACGTGTTGGTCTTGTATTCTCTACTGTGAAATTTAAGCCTTGGTTTAAGTCATTGTCATGATATCCAGGCAATCTACGGTTCCTACCTCTAGGATGTAAGTTATATCCTTTGGTTCCCCATACTTCAAATCTGGAGTCACTCTCACATCTAAGCTCCTTGCCGATCACAGAAGAGTATGTTGAAAAATTTACATCTGTTCTTCGGGATGGCAGTTGATTCTCATCTATTGTTACGGGTGAATATCTCTTAGCAAATTTTGAGAAGAGTACAGGGTCTTTAATATTTGAACTGGTGAAATCTAGCATTTTCTTCAAGAGCCAGTAGCAGTTGGTGACCATGTGGCTACTATCCAGGCAGTTCGAGTCTCCATAGACACCAACTCGACCTTCACCAATCTCTAAAAGCCCAAGAACAGCAGGGTCTTCCTGTAATCCGCATTATTACAAAAAGATCTCTGCAATTCAGTTTTGAAGAATGCAAGGCCAGTTCGAAACAAAGAGAAATAGTTTTTCATTACCTTTGACGCTCCTGTTAGCAGTAGATTCTGTGTAGCGCCACTCTCAGAGCTGTCCAGTAAAGGAAAAGTGTGCAAAAACCCACCAGCAGGAAACCTGGCTATGTTTGTTCCAGAGGCATATCGACTTTGCTCCCCATCAATACTGAAATCCCCATTCAAAATTTTGTCTCCAAACGCAATACCAAATGATGCTAGAAGGTTATTAAGTGCAGGGATATTTGCACCTCCAGTTACTGGAGTCCACCAACTGCGTGTGTTATCATCGAAGAATCTCATTTTCACCATGGTATCAACGTTATACCACTCAGCAAACACAACGAGACCCAGTCCTGTATTGACAACATCATCTTTGAGTTTTTCAATTTCTTCTGGAAAGTATTCATCTTCGAGGTCAACCATCAAAAGAGTTCCATATTTCCGAGCATCGAAGCATGTAAGGGGAGAACCTAGAGTCTCGATAAAGTACCCAGCATCACGTAACATGTTGAACATGATGTGAAAGTTTGTGTGCAGGTGATCACCATGCCAATCAAGGATGTCATTGCGGACATCCAAAGAGTCTCTTGGAATATAGCCAGGAGGATATTTAATGCTGTGAAATTGATCCCACAAAAGGCGTTTCGCTCGTTCTGGAGTGGGAATCACTTTCAGTTTCAACTGAAGAGAACAAGTACTTCTTCTTAGCCCACTTTCTCCAGGGGCTGATGGACTATAGACTTTCAGAGTTACATTTCCCTCTATTTCACCTGCAAAGTGCGCACCTTCTTCCTTGATCTGCATGTGTAAAGCTAGATACCCCGTCCATGGCCATATGACATCTGGGTACTTAAAGTGAATACTCAGAAGGTTTCCTTCCTCATTTGCAGGATGCCAAGTAGGTGGGCCATCAATATATCCAATGACACCCATACCATTTAGAATTGTCGTGTTAAAAATGACAGGCATAGCACCGGCATATAGTGGCTGACGACAAAAGGGCCAGGAATATGGACAATCATTATAATCAAGAATGCTTGGGAAAATGCTTGCTCGGGGGTGGTAGCTCTTTAAAATTTCATATGATTCTAATCTGACAAAGAGTCGAAAAATTAGAGACTAAAGATATTAAGGGAATTGGGTCATATATAAAAAAGAATACCAATACGGATTAGTTAACTTACAGATCAACTCTTCCTGCACCCTGCTCATACATATTAGGACCTGAAAGCTTAGCAGCACCTTCAACTAAAGCCTGCTTCATACTTGCTGGATTGAGCAGATCCTTCCTTTTAGCTTCCGGAATAACACTTACAAGCAGGCAAACAATACCAGCAACAACAGGACTAGCCACACTTGTTCCAGACAAGCTTTTACAACCAGTGCTGATCTTAGATCCCATGATGTCACGGCCATACGCAACCACATCTGGTTTGACACGGCCATATCTGTGAGCAAAATTTTGAAGTCAGGATTTGCATAGAAACAAGCTTTTTGCATTCCTTTGATAGTAGGGTTTGTAAAAAGGGAATGTAGAAGCAGCAAAGAAATACAGTACCCATGAGGAATTTCCCAGGTACTCATGCCACGAGATGAAAATGAAGCTATGTGATCATCATAGTCAATACCACCAACGCCTATGACATCACTCTGGTCAGCTGGATTATTTAATGTTCCATACAGTGGCCCATCATTTCCAATTGCAGACACCATAATGATATTGCTGGCTGTTATTTCCCAAACCTGTTCAAAAGTAATTAGCGACTCTGGCACACACTACTGTTCATGTATCCTAGAGAGAGACAACCCACCACTTGACTCAGTAGGATAATGCAAATTTCAACCAATAGATACAATTACCTTCTCTACAAAAGGAAGATCCAGGTAATCCGGTCCCCCAATGCTCAAATTTAACACATCCATATTTGTTGCTATAGCGTAATTGAAAGCATCAAGAAACCATGAGGTGTATGATACCTGCAACAAGCTGAGCGCAAACTTATCATAACCTATTTGATTAAATAAACTTGCATATCTGGGAAAACATGTATTGAGGGGAGGGGAAGAGAAAAGGATGACACAAATATAAATAGCGGTCAATAACAAGGATGGACATGAAGGTCCCTATAACTAATATCAGTATCATAAAAAAAGTAATTGGCAAATAGAAATGATTGGATCATGACTGAGTTAGCTTAGCTGAAAGGAACGTTAAATCCATTGCCACATAAGGAAATGTATCTGTTGCGTGATCATGCATTACCTGAGCATCTGTGAATACTCGGAAAGCATAGATTTCCGTGTCTGAGGCAAAACCGAGACATTCTGAATTTTGTCCAGCAATAACACCAGCAACAAAGGTCCCATGCCCCAGGTTGTCATTCAAAGTGTCTTCATTTGTCCAATTTGTACGCTCCTGAAAGTTACTGCGTCAATACCAGCTTCAGAGCTTAATAAGACAAGTAGCTATAAACACTACTCCTCTCTGAGGTAAATGAGAAATACTATGGTTTTATCAGTTTCTCCAGATAGTGATACCTTGATCTTTCGGAAATGGGGGTGGTCAACTCTAATTCCGGTATCAAATATGGCCATTTTGACTTTAGCACCTGTGAACCCCTTCTTCCAGAGAGCATCTGCTCCAAACATGGACGTGACTTGAGTCTTCTGCAACATAGAGAAAGTGTAACTTGTAAGAGAACTCTAAATTAATCATCACATAGCTCGAAGAAGAAAATCAGGTCTTACAAACAAATAAAATATATAATTATAGAAAAGAAGATGGAAGAGTACTAAAGAATGTTTGCGTCTGCATTCCGCTATACCATTTTAGTCGCATTTACTGAGCTAACAATGACAGATAGTAACTTGATAATTTCTCACCTGACCAAGAAGATGTCGTTTCCAGTTTAACGTGGTGTTACTTGTAGCTGCCGCCGCAAAGGAAGCAGTTCCTTCTTCGAAAGACATTGAAGTGAAGATCTTCCCCGGACGTTTCTTCCCGTCGTTAAAAGATCCTCCCAGCAAAACTCTCTGGTACCTGAACTCCACGTTTACGTCTTTCACCATCTCTAGTCCTTCAATTTCTCTAATTACGGCCTCTTTTCCGTTTTCCTCGATCCATAGAACACCAAAGTCTGTCGGATACTTCGACGCCGGATTCTTCCTCTCGATCCAACCCCAACCACCGGATCGGACCTTCGATTCAAGGTAAATTTGATGATCATTCGCCGGCTTGTAGTGC
This sequence comes from Lepidium africanum, assembly GCA_900406405.1. Taxonomy (NCBI): domain Eukaryota; kingdom Viridiplantae; phylum Streptophyta; class Magnoliopsida; order Brassicales; family Brassicaceae; genus Lepidium; species Lepidium africanum. The sequence continues at coordinate 26,622 of OVAX01001644.1, read as the reverse complement.
TTAAATCGGATTATGTAGTTGTTCCGCGTTGCAGTCTCATACTCCGAATGAGTGACGTTCTTCGGATTGAGATTTTGTTGCTGAGGACGGTAAGTGCTATGACGGAGCCAGAAAAGAGAAACGGAGAGGAAAATGACCAGGATATAGGATCTGTTAGCGGATGAAGAAGCTCCAGCAAGCACCTTCATGGCGATTGTTGAATTAGGATTCACACACACATGCCGTAGCTCTGGTGAAATTGCTTCACTCCGTTTGTATTTTGATTTTCTGGCTTCCGATTAAAATACACTGCAGAGATTGTGAAGTGGACTTTTGAACCGGCTGGTCGGTTTAGCTTAAGCCGAACAAACCGACTGATTTTTTTATTTAATTAATTTCGGTTATTTAAAGTCGGTTCGAATTATTCTGTATTGAGATCGATAGATTTCGGTTCGGTTTGTTTCTTTTTTTTGTCTTCCATTATTAAGCCATTTTCCCTTCGTCTTGTCACAGTCAAAGGTCGTCCTCGTCAGAGAGAAGAAGACGAAAAGTCCAAGACCAGAACAGAGAACACTTCACTTCACTTGGGTCGGAATTGCTTGAAGATTTCTACTGTCGGTGCTTCTTCAACATGTCTTTTCCACTTCAAGAGTTTCAATTTGCTCTGAGTTGAGTGACGACCGTTTTCAGTTTCCAGTTTAAGATCAAGATCACCGGAAGATCAAGATGGAGATCAGATCTGAATACAGGAAAAATTCCCGAAGTGGGAAGCGAAAATGGGCTATTCTGGTTGGGATTGTGATTCTTACGCATATCTTGTTGTTACTTTCATATGGTGACTCCTTGAGATATCTGTTGCCTAATGGCCGTAAGCTTAAACTGCCCAATGAGAACAATGCGTTGATTACTCCATTAGAATACGCTCTTCTTAGAAACACAATTTCGACTAACGTTTCTGCTGGATCAGGGGAGAAAATTGGGTATGATTCAGGTTTTGTTCTAAGGAATGAGTCAGAGGATGACGAAGGGTTTGTTGAAAATGTTGATATAGAGAGCTTTGAAGATGTAAAGGACGGTGTCATCTTCAACGAAGTTTCTGAAAGAAATGTCAGTCTTCTTACTTCAGAGAAAACTGTAATACAAAGCGAGGGACTTTCAATTAGTAATGATGGACATAAGGTGCAAAATGTGTCGTTGCAAAGTCAGAAGAACTTGAAGAGTCCTGCTTCCTCTGTGAGCAATCCACCTCTCGTTCAAAATACTTCCTTGCTAGTTTCTACTATTTTCAAGAAGAAGAAGATGCGGTGTAATATGCCACCAAAAACTGTGACAACTCTAGACGAGATGAATCGGACTTTAGCAAGGCACCGTAGAACTTCACGTGCAATGGTACATGTGCTAGCCTTCCTGTTTAGTTTCTTCTTAAGTTTGGTTAAAATGCAATTAAGAGAATAATGTTTCCAATGTAGCGACCGCGTTGGTCTTCTAAGAGAGATGAGGAGATTTTGGCTGCAAGGAAGGAGATAGAGAATGCTCCTGTTGCAAAAATTGAACGGGAACTCTACCCTCCACTATACCGTAATGTTTCCATGTTTAAGAGGTAAAGTTGCAGAACTCGGACCTAGTTCCAAACATTTTGTTGGTTAAGGAAAAGAGTAATGGGCTACGGACACGAATTTATGAATTCTCTCAACATTTTTAAGTGTCTTTAAACCTACATGATGAAAGTTTAGTACTACTACTGTATCATAGGGTCCTCAGTTGAGAATGTTTCTGTTTGGAAGTTGGTAACTTGGTATTGCGAAGGGAACAAAAAGGGGAAGCTTGAGTTCATATTATGTGTTTAATTTACAAATTTGGTCTGTTTGGTAATCTTGACAGTTGACATATCCGATTTAGTTATATGCCTCAGGAGTTATGAGCTTATGGAACGGATGCTCAAGGTTTATGTATACAAGGAAGGAAGCCGTCCCATTTTCCATACTCCAATACTTAAGGGATTGTATGCATCGGAGGGATGGTTCATGAAGTTGATGGAAGGGAACAAACAGTACACTGTAAAGGACCCAAGAAGGGCTCACTTGTACTATATGCCATTCAGTGCACGTATGCTAGAATTCAAGCTTTATGTGCGTAATTCTCACAACCGGACTAACCTACGCCAGTTTCTTAAGGAATACACGGATACCATCAGTTCCAAGTACCCTTTCTTCAACAGAACAGATGGAGCCGATCATTTTCTTGTCGCCTGTCATGATTGGGTATAGCTCCTTCATATCTTTAGATTGAACTAATCATCAATGGTTAACAGTATTACATGATATATTATGTGTTCACTAAACAGGCACCATATGAGACAAGGCACCACATGGAGCATTGTATCAAAGCTCTATGCAATGCAGATGTAACCGCAGGCTTCAAGATTGGAAGAGACATCTCACTTCCTGAAACATATGTCCGAGCTGCTAAAAATCCGCTTCGTGATTTGGGTGGAAAACCTCCATCTCAGAGGCAGACCCTGGCTTTCTATGCTGGAAGCTTGCACGGTTACCTACGTCCTATTCTGCTACAGCACTGGAAAGACAAAGACCCGGAAATGAAGATCTTCGGACGAATGCCACTTGGTGTGGCAAGCAAGATGAATTACATTGAGGAGATGAAAAGCAGCAAGTTCTGCATATGTCCTAAAGGATACGAGGTCAACAGCCCAAGGGTGGTTGAATCTATCTTCTATGAATGTGTTCCTGTGATTATATCTGACAACTTTGTGCCGCCTTTCTTTGAGGTTCTCGATTGGAGTTCGTTCTCAGTCATTCTTGCGGAGAAAGACATCCCGAGGTTGAAAGACATTTTGTCATCAATACCACAAGAGAAATACGTGAAGATGCAAATGGCTGTGAGAAAGGCTCAAAGACACTTTCTGTGGCATGCTAAACCGCAGAAATACGATCTGTTTCATATGGTTTTGCATTCTATTTGGCATAACAGAGTATTTCAAGCAAAGCGTCGATGACATTACTTTGAACTGCTTATGGTGAAGGCTGAAGACAAGAGTTGAATCCAGTGTGGTTGACAAAGTTTACTCTGCCTTTGTAAATATTGTGACTCATATTTTGTGTCATTTAAATAATTTGCTAATGAGCCCAATGTGCCTGATCATGGGCTTTAGGCCCACTAAAACAACCCTATCTGCGACAATTACGCTTTGAAACGTTGTCGTTTTAATTTTAGAGAAATTCGCTTAGACCATTAACTTCGAGGCTTGTCGTCGTCGTGAGCTTGAATCAAAAAGCCATGAGCAGTGAGAAGGAAGAAGAATCATTGGTGGAGGTCGAAGATTCGGGTAATGTCCTCGATCTAACTAGCTATCAGCTCCACAATCTCGATGCAGTCGAGTTGCCGCCAACGCTGATTGAGCTGGACCTTACGGCGAACCGCTTGTCGGGATTAGACTCGAGGATCGCCCAGCTCTCTACGCTCAGGAAGCTTTCTCTTCGCCAGAATCTAATTGAGGATTCCGGTGTAGAACCGTTGTCTAGCTGGGATGCCTTATCCGATCTCGAGGTAATCTCCCATTAGAGTATTTTGTATATGGTGAAAATTTCCATTTTCTCCCTGCCTGTATCTGAATTTGTTGTTGGACGTGGAACCCATTGGGTTGGGTAGTTTCCTTTTGTATTTCATCTTGTATAGGTGCATATCTAATTTGTATCTTCATCTTTAATTTTCTTGAGAATTGTATTGGCATTTATTGCCTGAGAGGCCCTAGAAATAGATTAAGAAGAGTACTTTCTGCTTCATGGATTTTAATGATAGAATTCGTACTACTTTTGTTTATTTATGCAGGAGCTAGTTCTTAGAGATAACAAGCTCGCAAAAGTACCAGATGTCAGCATATTCTCAAAGCTTTTGATTTTCGACATATCTTTCAATGAGATTACTTCTCTGCAAGGATTATCGAAGGCCTCGAGCACATTGAAGGAACTCTATGTGTCTAAAAATGAAGTTACTAAGATTGTGGAGATTGAACACTTACACAACTTGCAGATTCTTGAACTGGGGTCCAATAGATTGCGGGTTTGTCCTCCCCCCTTGATATTTTCTAATCTCTTTACACTGATTTAGAGATGAATATGAAAGCATTGAGGTTTCAGGTAATGGAAAATATGGAAAACTTTACGAAATTAGAAGAACTTTGGCTTGGAAGAAACCGTATCAAAGTTGTCAACCTGTGTGGGCTCAATTGTATAAAAAAGATTAGCTTACAGAGCAATCGATTGACCTCTATGCAAGGATTTGAGGTGTGTATTATTTACCTTTTGGCAGATAGTCTTATCCCTCGTACCAGCATTTTATTCTTCTGATGCATGAATATATATGTGCCAGGAGTGTGTTGCTCTTGAAGAGTTATATTTGAGCCATAATGGTATCTCAAAAATGGAAGGCTTGAGTGCATTAGTTAACCTACGGGTGTTGGATGTGTCGAACAACAAGCTCACATCAGTTGATGAAATTCAGAACCTCACAAAGTATTTCACCTTTCCCTTGCTTCAGAGTTCAGATCAAGTTTTGTGTTTTGGTGATTTTCTTTTCTTATCCTGACTTTACCTTAACCTCTAGGTTGGAAGATTTATGGCTCAATGACAACCAGATAGAATCACTTGAAACAATCACAGAAGCTGTTGCAGGATCTAAAGAGAAGCTTACAACTATCTACCTAGAAAATAACCCTTGTGTAAGTAATCATGATCGAGGTCTTTTAGTCACTTTCCGTCAAATTCTTTTCAAGCATTAGTAGTCCTATCTTGGTTTTGCTTTATGATATGGCATGTTAGTTTAATGATGAGCATATGATCGTATTGCTGCTATTTGTCAATCTGCACGGTAATTTGGATAAGTCTATGTTTATGCCATTTTTGATAATGCACAAGAAACCTTGGTTGCTTTTTATAAGGCTTACTTTGCAGTTGGGAACAGAACAGAAGTTGCATAACACAACTTATTTGTAGTTTTCTCTTAAAATTATTATAATCATTTCATGTTTGAATCTGTTAAGTGATCTCTAGTTAATAGTATAGAATTTTTGTTGTCCATCATTTTTCAGGCCAAGTCTTCCGATTATGTTGCGGTGCTCAAACAAATATTTCCAAATGTTGAGCAAATAGATTCTAACATATTTGCTTAAAGATGGATATTTCTCTTGTACTTTCTTAAACGAGTGTCTGCTTCCTCGAGGTTCAGACTTCAAGCATGGCCATTGAATTCAGTATAACAGGTAAAACACAGATTTTCCGTAATATACATGTGTATGCTGATTACCATAAAGAAGTGCAGAGTAAATGAAGTTTTTCTCTTCATGAATATCTAACAAACCGTTTTGAAATAACTCGTGTTCCCTTGCTAGAAGTCAACAATTGTTTTGGTCTGTAACAGTATGTGAACCTTGTCCTAAAAGGAAGTCTTGAGTCTGAAGGTTGTCTTTGTTTCGACCAACAGTAACTTGAATACTTTGATTCATATCTTTGACTTTTCCCCTGACTTTCTTTTTATTTTCATGGGATTGTTCAGTATTGAAAAGTTGCTATGTTAAAGAATTTTGCTACGCTTTGGTCACATTATATCAAAGGTTTTGGCTTTTAATTAATAAAAAACTACTGTGATAAACCAAACAAATTCGTAATGTTTTAACAAATAGCCTCTAATACGGATTGTGGCCCAAGATAGCCCGTTGTCTTCATCGTACAATACCCTGGGATACTGAGGATCTTCAACATAAATACCCACAATTATTGTTCAAGTTTGGATTCGGGTCTTTATCATAAATACTCAGAGATCTTCAACACCCACAAGCTGAACCTGATTGTAAACTGCTTTTTTTTCCAGTTGGTTCCAGTTCGGATCCTCGTATCCTCTAATTTGGGTTTCCATGCAATTTCGAAAATCAATTTTCTATGTCAAACCAAAAATGCCTTGTTTTTGTGGTTTTGGTTGACTGAATATATAATTGGTTTGAAAAGTCAACTCCTCTCAGTCACTCACCGATTTGGTTTAATTGTTATTTTCCCAACACAAAAGAAAACCGGATGAATTAGATGAGTTGTAACGAATCAAAGTTTGACATGTGTTAAATCCACGAAGCTTTGGTCCCTCAGTTTAACTTTCTCTTTACCGCAGTTTAACATGTAATTCCCGTGAGATAGTTTTGCCGAGGAGAAAAACCCTTCGTCTACCGTTGAAGTCGTCTCTGTCCAATCTCACACTCTCTAATCCGATTCTTCGAGGCGGAGAGCTCACTTTCTTCGAGTATAATGGCGGCTCTTGAGAGCCCAAATCCGGTAACAATGTCTCCGATGAGGCAGGCTTTTGGCAACGTTCTGTCTGTCTTCATCCTCGTTCTCATTGGAGTCCTCGCTTTCTCGATCCGACTCTTCTCTGTGAGTTCACTCATGTCTCAGCTCTTTTTGTTTATTCCATTTTTCTACGATATGCTAGGCCCTAAGATCCGATCGGACTCGTTAAGATCCGAGTATTTTAGATCCGGTTTCATGGTTTCGGATTGATAGGTGTAGCTTTGAGTTGTTCATTCAGTGCTTACTCTGAGATTTGATTGTTCTTTTTAATGGAAACTAGTAGAATGCTTTGAATTTGTTAGAAATTCTTCACTACGCTGCAGATAAGGCTAATTCTTGCTTGCTTTTAGCAATCTCATACTTTCCATTGTTTGATTACCCGTTTGTAACGTTCAAATATCTAATTTCAGGTCATAAAGTATGAAAGCGTGATTCATGAGTTTGATCCTTACTTCAATTATAGAGTCACTCAGGTTCCCTCTCTATTCTCACATCCACAGGATATTAATATAAGCTTTGTGGCCTTCTATTAATTTATGAGGTTGTGGTCATATTTAATTGGTTGTTTATTTCAGTTCTTATCGAAGAATGGAATATACGAGTTTTGGAATTGGTTTGATGACCGGACCTGGTAATTTGAGGATCAGAACTTAGATCTCTTGGTGTAGTGCTGAAATAGCATTTTTGTACTTATTTAGTCTCCTCATATAATTTAATTTGGGCTTTTAGGTATCCTCTCGGCCGTGTGATTGGAGGAACTGTTTACCCTGGGTTAACGTTGACTGCTGGAACCATTTGGTGGTGAGTGTAGTCAGTAGCATCAATTATTTGATGTACACGTATGGTATGGGTCAGTTTTATTTTTACATATATATGTTTATATGCCACAGGGCCTTAAACGCAATCAACATTCCTCTGTCAGTAGAGACTGTTTGTGTCTTCACTGCACCTGTATTTTCAGCTTTCGCATCCTGGGCAACTTACCTTTTGACCAAGGTTTGTCTTACGTCTAACTTAATTTCTCTAGTAAATTCCAGAATGAATTATTCCAACAGTATCTGTTTGCACTCTAACAGGAAGTCAAGGGCTCCGGTGCAGGACTAGCAGCTGCTGCTCTTTTGGCCATGGTAATTTATACAATTGGTAGACATGAAGTTTTAATTTAAATGGTGTTTGGAAGATATCGGTACCATAATTAAGTTCCTATAACATAATGGCTATAACTTCTAAAAAGTTATTGTTGGTTATATGATGTCATGTACACTATTCACCATTACTGGAACGTGCCACAAAAGTTTATTGGTGCAATTCCTTAGGATACAAGTTCTTTATATTAACTGGTTAATTTTGCAGGTTCCCTCATATATATCCCGATCTGTAGCTGGAAGCTATGACAATGAAGCTGTTGCCATTTTTGCTTTGATCTTCACTTTTTATCTTTACATAAAGGTAAGTGTTTTCTTTAATGACATATAAAGTTGTTTTCTCTATGGAGCATATGTATTATGGAATTCCTTCAATAAGCAACATCTAGCTTTCTCTCGTAAACTTCAGTTTCATAGTCCAATTTCTGTTATACTTATTCTTTCTGATGATCCTTATATCATGATTTTTATGCAGACACTAAATACAGGTTCCTTGTTTTTTGCCACCCTAAATGCCCTTGCATACTTTTACATGGTATGACTTGGACAATTCTCCTTTTCTCCTTATTCTCCTTTTTTGTCTTTACTGCTATCTTCTCAATTTTCAGCTTTTTTTTTTTCCTTCATATAGGTATGTTCTTGGGGAGGATACACCTTCATTATCAATCTGATACCAATGCATGTGCTTCTGTGCATCGTAACTGGCCGATACTCTCCCCGACTGTACATTGCCTATGCTCCTTTGGTAAGAATCACAACTGCTTATAATCCATCAAAACTTTTGAACTGTCCTCTGGAGGCTTATTTACTAATCTCCGCAATTATTATACAGATTATTTCCATTAGTGTTGTTCCAAAATTATTTGTCTCTCTATAAATGAGTGTAGTTGTATTTATCACGTTGGAAACTGACTATAGCTAATATGAAAATATTCTGAATGTTATTGACACCAAGTTTGTATGCAGGTTGTCTTAGGCACGCTGTTGGCTGCATTGGTACCTGTTGTTGGTTTCAATGCCGTTTTGACTTCTGAACATTTTGCCTCGTTTTTGGTGAGTATATTTTACAATTATTTGTTATGTATGCCTCGTCTTGTAAATGCTTAGTTTGTTGGTTTTTTATTTGCATATTAAATCAAACATGGATTGATCCTTTTTGTGTATAATTTTGCTAGTTTATGTCTGTAGAGTTTTTATGCTAGAAATAAGTACAATGCATGGAGATGGATACATTGGATTTTAGCTTTATGTTTGTATAAGTGATCAGAATATTGTAGACTTATTCTCGTCATTTACTTCTATTTTATCTTTAAAAATCAATTTATCGGTAACTTGTGCAGGTTTTCATCATCATCCACGTTGTAGCTCTTGTATACTATATCAAAGGCATGCTTTCTCCTAAAATGTTCAAAGTTGCTGTGACACTTGTTGTGTCTATCGGCCTGTAAGCTTCCTGTTGTTCTCTGACATGTCTACAATAAGAGGAGTTTCGATATGCATCATGGGATAGAATGTTTATATCTGCTCCATTATATGTTACAGGGTTGTGTGTTTCTTAGTCGTGGCAATTCTTGTGGCATTGGTGGCTTCAAGTCCGACAGGAGGATGGAGTGGTAGGAGTTTGAGTCTACTTGATCCGTGAGTGGTTCTAGTTTTTCAATCTTTATTCTCTCTAGTGATCTAGTTTCTTAGCAAATTTCGAGTGTGGTTTGTCCATATATCTAACACTCCCTTGTTCTTGGTTTCTTTATTTGTCATACTACAGAACTTATGCAAGCAAGTACATTCCCATTATTGCCAGTGTCAGTGAACATCAACCACCAACTTGGCCGTCTTATTTCATGGATATCAATGTTTTGGCTTTCTTGGTTCCTGCTGGCATCATTGTGAGTTCAATTTTAACTGTTGTTAGATTTGTACTAAATAACATTACTATCCACATAATTAGTGTTGATTCTTTTCTCTTTTCTTATTTTCTGTTGGTAGGCATGCTTTTCGCCTCTATCTGATGCCAGCTCTTTTGTGATCCTTTATATTGTAATGTCTGTATACTTTTCTGGAGTTATGGTGAGTGGCGCATCAACAAATTGCAGTTTCGTTTTTACATTGCCTAGTTTATTGCTTTAACCCTGTTTCACATGTCTTCCTGATCTTTTAGGTTCGTCTTATGCTTGTGCTTGCTCCAGCAGCATGCATCATGTCTGGGATTGCGCTCTCTCAAGCTTTTGATGTTTTCACAAGTTCCATCAAATACCAATTAGATGGATCGTCTAAATCCACAGATGATGTAAGTTGCTTCTCTCTCTAATTTGTTATCTGATGAGTCATCTGTGCTAGCCATGTCTAGAGAAAACTGATTTTTGTTTCGACTCTAGGCAGAGGACAACAGTTCCACGAAAAATGCCCCAAAAGATGATGCTTCTGCTGGTAAGACTGACAAGGGTGAAGACATTGTAAAAGAGCGGTCTTCCAAAAAGGGCAAGAAGAAAGAGAGAGAACCTGTTGATAAACCTTCCGTTAAGACTAAGAAAAAGAAGAAAGCTCTTGTTCTGCCACTTGAAGCCTCTGTAGTTGCACTTCTTCTCCTTATAATGTTGGGTGCTTTCTATGTGGTATGTAGACTTTCTTCGAGTTGTTATTTATGGTTTTCTACAGTTAGTGTAGTCGAAAAAGTTCAAATGATCAGACTTTCAATTACATATATTTGTTTTGTAGATCCATTGTGTTTGGGCAGCTGCAGAAGCATATTCAGCTCCATCAATAGTTTTGACATCTCAATCGCGCGATGGCATGCACGTTTTTGATGATTTTAGAGAGTCTTATGCATGGTTAAGCCATAATACTGATGTGGATGATAAAGTACGTTTTCTTTTTGACAAAAAACAAGTCAACATTTAGATCCTATTGAGCATCATATGTATAAGCTGTCTTTAATATATGATCTTGCCTGAGTTTAATGTACACAAACATGATCATGTAGGTGGCGTCATGGTGGGACTATGGTTATCAGACGACAGCTATGGCTAATAGAACTGTTATTGTTGACAACAACACCTGGAATAATACTCACATTGCAACTGTTGGCACTGCAATGTCATCTCCAGAAAAGGCTGCGTGGGAAATTTTCAACTCCTTAGATGTGAAATACGTTCTAGTTGTCTTCGGTGGTATGTTTTTAGGTCATGATGTTGTATATTATCTCTGAAGTATATATTCTGATCATACAATCATTTTATCAGGTCTCATTGGTTACCCGAGTGATGATATTAACAAGTTTCTGTGGATGGTGCGTATTGGAGGTGGTGTCTTTCCTCATATAAAGGAAGCTGATTATCTGGTACTTTTTTATGTTCCGTTCGGTTTAAGCAACAAGTTATGATAGCTCAATTATCTTAGAAACTTTGGATCTGAACCGATTACCTATTGATTGCTTTGCAAAGAGAGATGGCCAATACCGGATTGATTCGGAGGCTACTCCAACAATGTTAAACTGCCTGATGTACAAGCTCTCTTACTACAGGTATGATGCTTTCTTGTAAGTGAAACCGTAACTCTGTTTACAAGGGCTTAGTTTGGTATGTTTTTTCGCCAGGTTTGTAGAGACTGATGGTAAAGGCTTTGATCGGGTCAGGCGAACAGAGATTGGAAAAAAGAACTTTAAGCTCACACATTTCGAAGAGGTGAGATTAAAATTCTTTTCTACAAACCAGGGACATTTCGAGATTACAAGTAGATTCTGGTAAATATGACTAATTCTGTCCTCAGGTTTTCACAAGTCACCATTGGATGGTTCGGATATACAAGCTAAAACCTGCTAAGAACAGGATTCGTGGTAGGGCAAAGAAAAAGAATTTGGTAAGCACAAGAAAAAGAATTTGGTGAATTAGTCTGAAATCAGACTTCAAACCATATCAATGCTTACCTATTTGAATCATCTAGTTCATAAATAACACTTGGGCGTTATTAGTCGAATTTTGAGTATCAATCATCAGTACACAAATGAGTTTTTGGAAGCTAAGAGTAATTGTTGTGTTTGTTGCCAGAAACCAAGCTTAAAATCAGAGAAGAAGAACCCATGGATCTAGGACTGTTGGAAAAAGGGTGAGTTATGTGTTAACTCTTAGGCACCTCTTTGTTCCCGAAGAAATTGTTACAGACGCAGTCAGATTTCTGGTCTAGGATTCGTATAAAAATTTTGTAAACTTTATTTGGATTTTGTTAAAGACGACTTTAATGTTTATTGTCGACATTTTACCACTATGGTATTAGCCAAATCGAACCACGATCCAACCCAAAAAAAAAAACTCGAAACGTTTATTTTACTTTGTCAAATTTTCCCGAAGTAGATCACTAACATTATATCTGTTTTTTGTTTCGATACAATGCAAAAACTTTCTCCGAATCGAACTCTGTTATCACTTGGAAGTACATGACTTCTTTGTATCGAACTTTGGTTAAATATAAGATAATATCACTCAAAATAGTCTTTTTATGTTTTTAATTTCGGAAAATACCTTATGTTTTATCTTATAAAAAATGCAATATTTCATGTTTTGAATTTTGGGAAACCATTTTTTTTTGCATTCAATTGCAATGTCATTGTCCATGGTGGACAATATAAATGTCTATCATGGACATTACTTATGTCTATGGTAAATCATATAAATATTTATCTGTCTACCAGGAAATTGTTGAATATGTACACTGTGTACCAATATGTCTATCATGGACAAAATTGACCATTAAAAATAGGTATTTTCCTAAATATGAAACATGTTTTGTGGTATTTTTGAAAAAAAAATTTAAAAGAGATATTTTCAGTAATTTAAAACATAAAATATGCATTTTAGATAATTATTTCTAAATATAAAGAGTCGACTATTTTGGGTACACTTCTCTATTGTTTGGATGAACGAAGACCATACTCCAAATTTTCTTCTGCCCTAAACCCAAGACAATGCAATTTTTGGAGTCAAATTTTATAGGAAAATTTCGAGACAGGCCAAGTCTTTGAAATTAAATTTGGTATGAAATATTGCAGAAATGACACTAAACCATTTGACTAAATATATTTCCCTAAATACATTTTTCTATTTAACAGCATGTTATTAATTTATAAATATGAAAAATCTAGTTTTAAAAGCAAAATAATGACAAATTAGTAATGTTAAGTAATCCTTGAGCTAATAATTCAGATAAATAGTATGAATAAATAGTAAATTTAGCAAGTATGAATAGATTGCAAGCTTAGAATAATGCTGTCACAAATAGACACGATAGATTTGCATTCGTTTTATATTAGAAACTAAATGTCAAATTAAATACGTACACATAATTTTATATAATTTGACTAGAAGATTATCAACGTGTTAATTTTTTGTAAAAGGGATTGTCAACGTATTATTCACACCACATACGCAAGCAATTGCGTTTTATCAACAAATAAATGTATGCAACTACATCTCTATCTTACTATTTTTTTTATAAAGAATGTAAAATCTAGCAAATGATTCATTTTATTGAATGCCTCTAAAGGGCCAGCAATACAATTATACAATAAATTGGGGTTTGTATCATATAATATAAGGGATTCATACGATAATCCTTTGAATAATGTAACATTTACTAGTACTTCTGATATATTTTTTTAAAAATATTTGGATATGGATTTCACCAGATGGTCAAGATAAATACTGTTACAAACGTGGACCTGTAAAAACACGCATGCTTCAGTATCTTACGGACATGCCTCCAATCGAAACGCACGTCGTTTTGACAAAACTCATAAACTAAAACATAACTTCATATATTTACGTTAGTTACAAAATTTAAACTATATACATAAAGCCTGTAACACGCCAATAGCGTAAAAATGCTTTATATATTTTAGTACTTATTTTTAACCAAGTCAGTGTTTTTGTTCAAATGGTTAAATGTTTTTGTTCAAATGGTTAAATGTTTACATTTATAGTTTTTTCATCGAAATTTGACTCAAAGAATTACCTAACCCGTAAAAGAATTTGAAATTTATGGCAGGAAACTTTGAATTATACATCAAATTTTATGGTTGTAGAAAGGAAAATGATCAACACAATAGGCTATTACTAAAAACAAATTTGGGTGTTGTTGGATAAGTTTTGTTGTAAGCTATTTATGTTTAGAGGGGGGCAAATATATAAAAGTCAAACATTTTTAATTTGTAAAGAACAACTGCAAATGTCAAACTTTAGTAATTTAGAAGAAATAAAAAGAAGTCAACTTGGATAGCATCATTGCTGGCATAATAACGAAGGACATGTATGGATGTTAGGGAGCAAAGAATAAATCAAGTGAAAGAGAAATTACCGTTTGTTAAGACAAATTCAAATTCTATGTTACAAGTGACAATGACTCGAAGAGCAGTTTCTTGAAGTAATGTTAGCAAAACAAACATAAATTATAATGTCCATTCGTTGAAAACAAAGTATAATATTTAATATATTAACGAATGAACGATCCTGTACTTAGGAATGGATCATAAGTATGTATAGGATATATATACTCGTACAGATCATGTAAACAATATAATGTATAACTGTATAACTAAGTCAAAACGTTTGTGGTCTAGTAGTACCTATTTGTGCATAGCATTTTGGGAAGTCCTAGGTTCATGTTTCTTAGAAGAAAAAAATATATAAAGAATATTTTCCTAGTTTAACGGTGGCGTCGCGTAAATTGATAACAAGCTAGGTCTCGTGATGTAAATTTGCATAGTCTCGGGTTTGATTCTTAACATTGCTTCCCCAATTCTATACTTGTTTGGATGATGCAAAATTTTTAGTATGATATTGGAGATATCTCTCATTTCAGGTGTAGATGTTGATATGTAAGTGTATAACTCGCTTTTTGTCGAGTTCGCGAGGATTATCCTCAAAATAAAAATAAAAAGCCAACTGTATATCTAGATCCTATTATATTATACAATAGAAATATATATATATATATATATATCGTTTTAATTTTGTTTTGTGGTTTATGTTAACCTAGGTAATTATTGGACTAAAATATTTGCTTGGAATGACGTGCCTAATCGACATGAGAGGAAGTCGTCTATCTAAATTGAAGCAATCCTCTAATTTGACTCTGTAAGCACAACAACGATCACAAAACTTCTGGACGATGAAAGGTTACCTCCCGAGGTTTATGTGACGTTCAAATTTATGACTAGTCGAGAAATAGAAAATTGACATTCAAATTTTTTGTGAGATAGAGTTCTAAATAGAACCACAAAAGTATAATATTGTAAAGTTTAAAATATTTAAATATGATTGTTCTTTTGTTGGGATTTAAGCGATGCTAATATGAAGTGTAATTGGTGATCAAGAAGTTAAATATTTATTTCAATAGTCTTTCTCATCGGATTTAGATTCCAAAAGTCATATAACCTTATGTGATAGTGTTTATGGAACTGGTTCATGGTTTTTTTATCGTTCATGAGTGTAGGAATTTAGGGAGTTTGGATCATGAATCGAATCTTGTTGATGTAAATAGTTAAAAAAGTGAGTTCAATAGAAATATATTTTAATTATTTTTTCACAAGAATCATTTGCCTGCTTTTGCTATAAGATATAATAAAATGAGATGTTATCTATGAATTCAGAGCTGTGTTTTAACATGTGTGATATGGGATCTGTCACATGATCCAAAAAAATTGAAGACCTATTTTAAAAATATCATATCGTTTTTCATTAAGTTTTATCGTTTTTCTTTTAAGTCTTATGATTTTTTAACGATTTCAGAAAACTGAAATTAAAGGCCCCAACAAAGTAAAGGTTTATTTTTAAAATATTATACAATTTTTTTTTTGAAACTTAGAGCCAAAAATTTTTTTTCTTCTCATATTTTATTTTAGTAATACAGAATCTTATATTTATTCGGAACGGCTCTGGATGAATTGCTATTAGAATAATAAAATCAATCAAATAGCGTGAACAAGTATTTAATAATCATCTATCTTGTAAGGACAAGTGAAAAATGAAAATATTGATGAACAAGTCGATTTAAATATGAATTCATATGTTGAGGCAGCTTAATATATCATTCAACCCATTAAATAGAAGAAAAAAATCTCTAAAACAACATGAAGTACAATTACGTACAAATATTTAGGGCAAAAAGTTATCTAATTAGGATCATAATTATGAATATGTTTTTCTTTTTTTAAATTACACATTTTCACAATACTCTGTCAAAAAAACCATATCATTTTCAATTACCAAAAGAAAAAAAAGAATAAAAAAAAAACTCAAAGCATTCGATTGATGTCAATCAGCTGCGACTGTAACAACGTAAATAAATTGATCCGATTCGTCATCGTTACTTTGCGCCGTAATATGCACATCAACATTTTCAGTGCACGTTAGCTTTCTGGCTCTCTTTGTTTCTCTTTCCCAATCCGTAGACGCCACAACATAGAGCATCATGGCTGCACAACATATCTGAGCCGCAAATAGACCTAACCAAAGCCCACAAAATCCATACCCTGCCCAAAACGTTAGCCCAACGGCTACAGGCGTTCCGACCAGGTAAAACGCACCTAGGTTTATGTTGGCTGCTTTGGACGGCCGTGCGGTCCCTCTAACGACCCCGCAACCCACGGTTTGCGGGCAGTTCCCGAGCTCGCAAAGCCCGAGAATTGGCAGCGCGGCCGCGGTTAGTTTGATTATATCAAGGTCGTTAGTGAAAATCCGTCCCCAAACGTCGCTTACGCCCCAAGAAAAAGCAGACGCAGTGATACCCATTACACCAGCAAAGGAAACAGCAACAATGGCTGATAACCTAGCTGTGTTAGGACGGTTTGACCCGAGTTCGTTCCCGACTCGAGTGGAGACCGCAAACCCTAGAGACGATGGGAAAATGTAAAGTAAAGAGGTGGTTTGGATAAGAATTCCCATTGCTGCAACAGGAGTTCTAGGGTTTACGAGTAAACCACAAAGAACGGTCATGATCTCATACCACCACCACTCTAGACATACCCCAATACAGCTAGGTATGGCTAGGCTAATCAGTGGACCCCAGTCTTTGAGACATTCTGAGCTAGGGCTGGTCCATGTTTGGTTATGTAAACCAGTGATCCAAACGTGGGCCACAAGGAAAATGACAACAAAGAGATTGGAAGCAGCTGCAGCCATTGAGACTCCATTGAAACCCCATCCAAGATAAGTAACGAGGAAGAAATTGATCGGTATGTGGAAGATGGTTCCTGCTAATGTTGCGAGAGTTAGTGGAGTTGTGATACCTTGTGCTCGAAGGTATATACGAAGAGGGTGAAGAAATGAATTTGTGAGCAAATCAGGAATAGAGCAAAGGATATATCTTTGAGCCAACGACGAGATACTTGGATCTTGATGGAGATAGATCATGATCTTCCCCAAGTTAAGCCATAAAGCGACGATTACCAGCGAACTAGTGAGTAAGAAAAGCACAGTTCGTTGGAGAGTTAACGAGAGAAGTTTTGGTTTGTTGGCTCCAAAAGCTTGTGAACAAAGTGGGTCCATGCCAAGTGCAAGGCCTGCAAGAACGGAGTAACCAGTGATGTTGGCGAAGGCAATGGCTAATGAGCCACCAGCGAGCTCTAGTTCACCGATATGACCAAGGAAGAGCATGGAAATGGCTGAACGAGCGTAGAGGATAAGAGCTGCGAGGATTGTTGGAAAGGCTAAGGAAAAGAGAGCTTTTGCTTCTGTTTGAAGCTCAGAGATTGTTGGGAAAATGCTGGTAAGGCTTTGTTTTTCTAGGTCTATCTTCGAAAGAAGATTTGTGTGGCAGGTGATGTTTGTGGTATCCATAATTAAGTTTGTGTTAAAGAAATCACAAGACTATTAGAGTGGTTATGGATATGATTATTTGTCACTACTTCTGCAGACTCTTGTTGGTATTTATACATCAATATAACTAGATTGTGCAATTCACGACGCCCTCAATGGAGCTAAGTCAACTATTTGTTTATGGTGTTTGACATTATAATGAATTTTTTTTATCAAAGACAAGATTTCATTCGTAATCTAAAACTCAAATATTATTATGCGGAACTAGACAACTCCTTAAAAGTCAAATCCGGACAGCAAAAGAAGAAGGTAAAGATAGACATTAGCCCCATTGGCTAAAGACGTTAAATTCAAAATTTACTAAAAACAGTTTAATTTATGAATATTAATATCAAAGCTCGAAACCTATAGTTCAAAGAGCTTCAGTCGTTGTTCGACCGACCCTATTGTCAATGGAACATGGAATTGTTCAGAATTATCTTCAGATTCGAAACGTTTTTCCAACAAGATTCTTGGGTGCGTTTGTGAGTTCTCTGCCTGGATGTTTATGTTTTAACTTATAAGTTTTATTTTATACCTGGTTGGGCTATGTATTGTGTTTTTCATCTTTTACGCTGTTATAATTTTTTTTTTTTTGTCAATTGGATCGACAAGGCCCGATCCATAGTCTAACCCTTAAAATTCCTATTTAATCTAGCAACAGCGTAGAAGGGAGACATCGAACCCTAGATGCCATAATCAATTATTTGGATCATCCTAACCACCAGATTGAGAAGAACTCGGCACGCTGTTGTAATTCTAAATTTTTAATTTAATGAAAAACAGCTTTGTGCTAAAAAAAATCAAAAATTTAAACTATATTAAATTTATCGATTCAGGTTGGCATGTTATTTAGTTTTTATTTATTGTGGTTTGATTCATGTAAGACGAGCATTTGATCTAAAATATATCAATTTGTAAATTTTGAATTAATTAGTAGCAAGCAATATGTTCTTTCTTTTTTTTTCTGGGTGAAATATTATTTTATTCCAAGTAAACTCTATAGCACAATATAACATATAAAACATTAAATGATAATATAATCGTTAACTAATGATATTGATGAATTGTTGGGTTTGGGCAGGTGGAGTGCTTGTCGTACGAACCAAAGTACATATTTTCAGCTTGAGTTAACGGCTACATCCGTTGGGCCAGCTTGTCTCATCAACTGGTAAACAAATTCAATAAGCTGTAATTAAATTTAAAACTTTATTATGACTCATCTAATTAATTAGCAATTTAATTAACCTGGAAATAAGTCTCAAACTTTGCCCGGAGTTCACTATGCTCCTTTTTAATGTCACGCACAGCTGCTTTTATTCTTCGAAGTAAACATGTCATAGTCAAAATTATGCTATGACAAAGTATATACATACATATATTATATATATATCAATTTAGATGGCTAAATGCAGGGCCGTGTTTTAGCACGTGTGATATGAGATCTGTCATATGACCCAAAAAAATTGAAGGCCTCACTACAACAAAAAAGTTGTATTGAGACATAATATTTCATCACAATAATACATATTTCGTCACTATTCTCATAAATTTGTGACCGCTGGTAAATAGTTGCAATTTAAACGTTGCAAATGTATATTCATAACAAAAACGTCACAATACTGGTGATGAAAAAAATATAGTAACAATTTCGTCACAAATTGTTACGAAATAG
This sequence comes from Lepidium africanum, assembly GCA_900406405.1. Taxonomy (NCBI): domain Eukaryota; kingdom Viridiplantae; phylum Streptophyta; class Magnoliopsida; order Brassicales; family Brassicaceae; genus Lepidium; species Lepidium africanum. The sequence continues at coordinate 7,628 of OVAX01001644.1, read as the reverse complement.
AATCACAATGATTTTTTTAAAAATGTAACAAATAATTTTTATAACAAAAATATATATAAAACGTCACGAATTATTAAAAATATTATTAGTTACAATACAATTCTTACGATAGCTACAATTTTTTGTAGTGCCTATTTTAAAAATATCATACCATTTTTTCTTAAAGTTTTACCGTTTTCTTTTTAAGTCTTAGGATTTTTTAACGATTGCAGAAAACTAAATCCCCATTTTGAAAATTTAATACAATTTTTCTTTAAGTCTCAGGAACTTTTTCATTTAACGAAGTTTGGAGCGCGAAAAATTAAAGGTCTCAAAAAGTTAAATGTTTATTTTAAAAATATTATACAAACTTTTTTGACACCTAGAGCCCAAAATTTTTTTTCTTGTCATGTTTTATTTTATGACACGGAACCTTATAATTATTCGGAACGGCTCTAACTAAATGTGAGCTTATATATTCGAAATAAAACTAAAACTATGCATAAGAATATTAAAAAAAAGAGGAAGTCCATTTGTAAGTGGTAAGTCCATTTCTATACCGTCTCTTCTAGCAAATTTTGATTCTAGACGATCGTATAATCCTAACGTGATATTTTTTAAAGTTTTAAAAAATGGGTTTAAACTGTAAATCAGAATTTGTCGATCCAATTGTTGAAAAAAAAAAACAAAACAAAAAACGTACTTACCCTTCTATGTTGCCAGCATGGAGAAATGTATTTGCTTTCTTGATTTCATTATAGATTTTAGTGGCACCAATGCTGAATGAAGAAAAAAATCAGCATTTATATTTATTAATATTTATTTTCATAAATTTTCTGTATATTTTTGAACCATATTGCACTATAATTAACATCACTAGCCTGCTGCTACTGCTTTCTAACCGAAGAATGCATTTCATAATCTTGGGTAATTCTATTGGCTCTCTTTCCCTGTTACAAAAATATTTAGACGTAACAAGCTTTACATACCAAAGTGGATATTAGTCAAGTTCAAAATATATGATAAGAATTCTTATAGTGCTCATAAATTACTGACGACCTAGACTTATCGATATAAATCCGCATATCATACTAGTTTGTTAGTCGATAATGTGTCATGCTACAAACACACTTATACAAAAAAACATTGTTTATCTAAATTCTAAAGTTTTACTTTCAACATTAGATCGATACACTAATCTATAGTCCAAAATCTAATCTCTACAATTTCATTTAATTGGGTCATCTTAAGTCCCAGATTAAAGTCTTTCAATATATTAAAAGTTGAATATCAATAAAGTAACTTACAATTCAAGTTCCAAATCGGCAATAACATTAGGGGAATCTCTGAAATAGAGAGTTATTATTTCTATAATAAAGTATGTGTCTTTCCCCAATGCCTCTATCTGAGTATACTGACAATCTAGGTACCCCTGCATCATATTTCATTCTTAGAACTTCAGATCATATATATATTTCTCATAAAAACCAAAAAATTATATTGTAAAACAAATCATATGTAAAACTCAACTACAAAAATCCGAATAAATGTAAATGATGACACAATAACAATTCACTACAAGACTAAACCGGATTTCAAACAGCAAAATCTGTTGGAAATATGTATGAAGAATAAGAAAAACTGTGGAAAGTGTGTTTGGCAAGTGGTTAGTATCCACATCTCACTACAAGAAATATTGCAAACTGTGATCAAGGTTTTTTGAAAAATTTAAAATTATTTACGATTTTCTTTACCAATTTTGATCAAAAATATGTCAAAAGACCAATTTTACATTATTATAGTGGTCAAAATTCAATTGTATACTAGTAATGTATGTAACATTTTTCACCAGAGTTCAACTCCAGATAGACACAGATTTCGGTATGACATAATTTAGAATTTAGATTATAAATCGGACATTGTTATCCAACCGTTGACAAAATAAGAAAAACTACTAAAATACTAACCTCGTCAAATAAAGATTGTCTCATCTCTTTAACTTGTTGATGCAGGTCTTTGCTACCCATATAATTATTTTGAAATGAGTTTTTTATTTTTATTTTTGCAAAATACAGAAGAATTGTGTAGGATCAAAGAGAGGAAATGCATGTAAAGTATGTTGCACAGACTCAAATTTATGTATGGCAATAAAGTGAATGTATAAATTTGTGATTTAATGAGAAAATCTTGAAGCAACTTTTTGTTGATCAACATTTGTAAAATTATAAAATTGAATCTGTCTTGAAGGATATGACATGATTTTGTAGAGGTTTATTACTGAATTCGATCAATAATTAGTTTTTCTTATAGATTATCTAACATGTTTTATTTCTTAAACTTTGGTAATCTTATTTACCATAGGATCTGAATGCTATGACATTAAACCTCTCCGACTTTAAAAAAGTTGGATACGAAAAATCTTGAAAATAAATACACATAATCTGGATTGTTTGACAAAAAAGAATAAAACACATGATCTGGAAATAATTAACTTTGTAAAATAGAATCCTTTAGCTGAACAACAAAATGATTAAACGATTTAAAATATATTGTGGTAAACTTGTAAGTTCCTTCTACAATAGAAGTCCCAATGGTGTGCACTTTACGAGTACCAGATATTAGATTAGTTTCATACAAAAAAAATTCGTATTCCAGATATTTCATTTGAGGATTCCAAAATAAATTTTACTCTCTAGAACAATTATAGTCATTATCATTCATACCCTTATTCACAATGGAATCTGGATGCAATAGCTTTGAACCTGTGTGACTTTAAACAAGTCGGATACGAAAATCTAAAAAATAAATATATAATCTAGATTTTTTGGCAAAAAAATAAAATTCATAATATGGAAATACTAATTTTTTTAAGATTGAATTTTTTATTTGAGCCAAGAAACAGGTAGTCCAGTTGGCTTGTCCCTAATCTAGTTCGGTATCAAGTGGGGGGTTCAAATGCCACCAGCTCCAATAAGAATAATTTGGGTATAGATCGGGTTTTTGTCGATCCTATTAATAGAAATAATGAGTAAGATTAAAAAAAAAAAAATCCTTTATTTGAAAAGTTTCCAGCCGAACTTCCAAATACAAACAACTTTCAATTTTTTCTACACTATGAATTTGTTCAACGTGGCTCGAGATCTCATACCAAATATCCAGATAAAAATTGTGGAATTTCTATATTAAAGCTTATAACACGAATTGTTGAGGGTGGCAACAACGAAATGATCGTTATTAGAGACCATTTTAAATTAAACTATTACACACAAATAGAGAAAGAAATACATAAGTTGTTTGCAGTTTTCGATGGTCGTTAAAGTGCATCATTCCCAAACTTTCTGGCCACGATCTCATTCACACAAAAACACATATGTACGTTCTGTGTTATAATATTTGATATAATTATATTTGAATTGGTTAATCATGTTTTACGGATGATTAAAGAGTATGTTTGCCCACGTTAACTCTTTAAAATAATATTAATTGATTATTCAATTCAAACTAAGAATTGAAGATACCGTCAGCGAGTGAGATCAAGAAGGCAGCTTTCTCCATTAAGACAGACAAGGCCCTTGGACCTGACAGTTTTTCCGCAGCATTCTTCCATTCTAATTAGGATAGAGTTGGACCTGCAATTACAAGAGAAGATATAGACTTTTTCAATTCAGGGTTCATGTCAACGAAAATGAACCTCACCTATATTTGGTTGATTCTAAAGATATTATCTCCTCGAAGAGTGGCAGAATACAGGCCTATAGCGCTCTGTAATTTCACTTATAAGCTGATAGCGAAGTTCCTAGCCAAACGCCTTAACCCAATTTTGCCGAGAATAATCTCACTCACTCAGTCTACCTTTGTATCTGGGAGGAACATTCAGGACAACATGCTAGTCACACACGAAATACTACACTATCTTAAGACTTCCCAAGCGAGAAAGCATGGTGCTGTGGCCATTAAAATCGACATAAGCAAAGCTTATGATCGGTTAGAATGGGGATTCATTAAGGAAGTTCTCTCAAGTTTTGATTTTCATGACAAGTTTACAATGTGGCTGATGCAATGTATTACCACAGTCTAGTTTGCTGCGATCATAAATGAGAAACCAAAAGAACGGATAGTACCTTCACGAGGGATAAGGCAAGGCGACCCATTGTCCCTTTCCTATTCATAATTTGTAGCAAAGTATTTTCAAGGTTATGCAAGAAAGCACAAGAAAATGGAAGCTTAATGGGGTTAAAAGTGTCAAAATCTGGACCACGAGTGAACCACCTCCTCTTCGCTGATGATACGATGTTTTTTTGTAAAGGAAACAATCGCATCGCTGCCCTGCAAGAAATTATAACAAAATATGAGTCAGCATCTCGACAGGCCATCAATAAAAAGAAATCAGCAGATACTTTCTCACGAAAATTGCAGCAAAACCAGAAGGAGAAACTAAAGCAACTGCTACAAATTAATCAGGAAGGCAACATGGAGAAGTACTTAGGCCTCCCCGAACATTTTGGAAGGCGGAAGAGAGACATATTTAACACAATAATTGACATAATTCATCAGAAAAGGATAAGCTGGAAAGCAAAATTCCTTTCTCATGTTGGAAAAAACGTGATGCTTAAGAGTGTGTTAAGTGCGATGCCTACATATGCGATGACGTGCTTTCTACTTCCTGTTTCACTTTGCAAAAGGATCCAATCAGAGTTCACAAGATTCTGGTGGGACCAATTCTTTGAAACAAGGAATATAACCTGGATCTCGTGGAAGAAACTCACACAAACTAAAAGAATGGGTGAATTGGGCTTCAGAGACTTGGCGTTACTTGCAAAGGTTAGTTGGAGAATAATTAACAATCAAGATTCCTTACTTGCGTATGTGCTTTTGGCAAAATACTATAAGGATACAGATTTTCTACAATGCTCTCAACCGGCCAACTGCTCACATGCATGGAGGGGAATACTCCAGGGTCGTGCCCTCCTTAAACCATATATGGGATGGGCAGTCGGCTCAGGCACCAAGATTAATGTGTGGCAGGAAAACTGGCTCTCATCGTCCCAGCAGAGAGCTCCAATGGGCCCAGCACCATAACAGTTTCATTTAACTGTAGTTGCGGACCTGATTTAGGAAAACAGTAGAGATTAAGATGTTGAGAAAATCATATCTATGTGCCCATCTTACGAAAAGGACATCAGATGCATTAAACTAGGATCTAGAATAAACGAATATGGTTACCAACTTCTGGTGGTCTATACACGGTAAAAACATGGTATGCTGAAGCCATTGCAAAAGTAAATCACTTAAGTGTACCAATTCTAGAAGGGTTAGATTGGTTCAGGGATGTATGGAATCTTACAATCCGGCCAAAGTTAAAAAATTTCATTTGGAAGCTGATGCATAGAGTAATCCCAACAGGTGAAGTGCTTTGCTCCAAGAATGTTGATATCGACCCTAGATGCAAATGTTGTGGGGAAATGGAAACCATAGATCATATGTTCCATACCTGTGATTTCGTAAAGGAGATATGGAGATGAGCACCTCTAAAGCTAACTCTGAATACTGAAAATGTGTCATTAATCCCACAACAATGGAGAACTATCCGATCAAATCCATGTCTTCCACCCGTTGGTATTGCAGATTTGTCACTGATCCCATGGCTCCTTTGGAAGATATAGAAAGCCAGAAACAAATTGTCCTTCAACAATATATCTCAGACACAAACGGAGATTTTAAATGGAGTAATTGAAGCAGCAAAAGAATGGAATCAAGTCTAGTTACCTCAGGTTGTGGAACATTCCAGCAGAAACAGTAGTCTCCTAATACCTTCAACAAGCAAAATACGGTGTTATACTGATGCATCCTGGCAATCGGAATCTCTAATGGTTGGAACAGCCTGGGTCTTCAAATAATCGAATTCCACTCTAAATCGGAGATCCATGAATTTGTAGCTTCGCCATTAATGGCGGAAGCTCTAGCAATCAGATCTGCCTTACATGACACTTTGGCAAAGGGATTTCAAGAGATCGAGATCCACTCTGATTCGCTCAATCTAATCACAACCATTCAAAATGGAGTGAACTTATCGGAGATCTATGGTCTACTCTCAGACATCACCAGTCTTCTCCATCGTTTTATTTCAATTTTTCTGTTATGTACCAATAACAGCAAACTTGGAAGCTGATTCTCTAGCCAAAAGTGCTCTCAGATCATTTATGTCATTGAATGTTGTTAGTTGAAACACTTTAATTAATTGAAGTATTTGTTTGACAAAAGAAAAAATACAACACTTCATTTGTTTACATTGTTTTTTCATGTCTAACAAAGAACTTTCAACCTTAAAATCTAATATGGTTGCAAGATAGAAAAATGTAGTGGCCGTAGTTTGAGGTCATTCTAACATGTTGTTAAAATGTGATGGTTGATTTAATGAACATATATCAATCTAGCCTATAGAACAAACTCATCCAGATTACAGAAGTTTCTACCACACAGAAATTTCTGATAGGAGATTTTTCTTTCAAAATTTTTTGACTAGAAATTCAATCTATCAAGATTTCGTAATAAACTTTTAGAAGAATTAAATCCGTTGAAAACATAGTCGATTGTTTGTCAAAATTATGTGCGGCCCAACCCTCATCTGTTAAGCAAAAAGAGTATACAAAATCTTGATCTCACCATTTGCGGAGAAAAAATGAAACCAAGTAGCTACGGTCTACAAGTTATGGGTTCGGGGGCTGAAACTCTATAATTGGTCATTTACCGCGAGTTCGATACCTACTAGAAAATTATACATATTTATTGAGATAGTTGACTTTTAGGATTTGGATCAGATTTATCCAATAGACCATATCATTCCATAATTATCTAGACCAAAATACTGAAATACCTGAGTTATCAAACAAAAGAAAATGTTTCGACTACTAAATTGCTAGGATATTATAATCATGTGAATCAGCAGGGAAAATATGATACATTCAAATTTTCTCGTTTAAAATTTTGGAATTTTTTGTTTGTCAATAATTGGATCGATAAATCTCAATCTATAGAGTAAAGTTCAGTCTCTAAACTCCCTTATAATCTATTTCTTTTAGTTAGGAGGGGTCAAATTTCTAATGTCAGAGTCATTAACTAACTCATCTTAACTATCAAACTGAAAAGAACTGACAAAATTTTTATATGAATTTTTAATCAAAAAAAAAAAAATACCAAGAAAAAAAAAAAAAAAAAAAAATTGATGGAAACAATAGTTCACGAGAAGGGTCTTGTCCCTACCACAAACCAACAAGAAAATAAATAAGAGAAGTCACGGGCACTGAAAGACAAACATCAATTCAATATAATATAAAAGCCACTCAAAACCACAACAGTTTTCATTTCTTTATAAATCAAATTATAAATGTGAACCTCTCAGTGGACTCTGATCATATCATTCATCACTGATCACCAAATTCATCCTCTTGCAATGCCTTTATCTTACACTCACATTCATAAATGTTGTTGGATTGTGGGAACAAGCTTGACTTATGGTACTTAACAGTGCAAACAACTAAAAAAACAAAAAAGTAAGAATATTTAGGTCGGTAAGATAAAAACAATGTGTTATCACTACAACAAAAAAACAGATTTGCAACGCCTTTTTTCGTTGCAAATTCGTTGTAAAA